>LTAE01002002.1:0-41207 GCA_001647135.1 Pontederia paniculata | reverse complement strand
TATATATATATATATATATATGGATGAATAACTCATTAATATCGAGAATCATTAGCACTTGATTAGTTCAACATCAAACTAGAGTGATATGGTAATCTCTATTAAATTTAATGATTTCAAAAATTAAATTATGAGTCAACTATCATCCACTTAGGACACAACTCATTAATTAACTATACTAATCAAACTTAATTTATCATAGAATACATATTAAAGAAATATGTGTACGTTATGATTATGATTATGATTAACGTGGAATGAAATTCACATTTCAATTTAGGCATAAAATATAATAAATAAAATCATGATAAACACCTTTTCTAAATTAAACATGTGGATTTATTTCAAAAAAAGGATGCCATGTGGATTTTACATTTGATTGAATAAACCTTTTATTTTCCTATATGAGATTATTGACAAATGTGTTCAACTAGATTACAACATTGGGATAAATATGAAATAAAAAATGTAGGATTACGATAAATTTGATTTTAGATATTTATAATAATTCATATTATTGAGTAATTCACATTATCGACATGTTATAAATAAAAAAAGATAATCACGTAGGCACAAGTAATTTTAGATAATAGTTACACTTTTTTTTCCGATTACAAGACCGACGGTCTAATACATGAAAATAAAAATGCTAACAATAAAGAGATACATAAATCGTGGGAGTAATTCGAGACCTCTCAATACTCAAATCGAGGGATGAACCACTTCACCGCGCCCTTGTTCCCACTATTGCATATTCTCATTGACGTAATGAAATTCACGTTTCAATTTAGCCATAAAATAAAATAAATAAAATCATGATAAATATCTTTTCTATTTTTTTTCCTATAATACTTATTTTTCTTGGAATAAATAAATACAAACACTTTTCTAAATTTTTTCCACATAATATTTTTTTTTCAAAATAAAGAAATAGATGAAAACAATTTTTTTTTTGTAATATTTATTCCACATCCCTCCTTCCTTATCCCCAACGCAATCCGCGTCCCACGCCCTCCACCTCTCATTCCCTCCCAATCCCACATCCAAAAACGCCAACAAGTCTCCGCGAACTCACAGCAGCAGCAGAAGAAGAAGCATACGAGAAGAAGGAGAAGGAAGACGCCATCGACGCTTCCTTCCTTCCTTCGTCATGGCCATGGCTTGCTCCCATCTCTCCTCCCGCTCCTTCCTCGCCCCCTCCCGCCTCGCCTCCCCCTCCTCCCCCGCGCCCCCCGTGCCGGCGCAGCGCCACCGCACGGCCGTCCACTGCGGCCTCCGAGAGCTCCGCGACCGCATCGAATCCGTCAAGAACACCCAAAAGATCACCGAGGCCATGAAGCTGGTGGCCGCCGCCAAGGTCCGCCGCGCGCAGGAGGCCGTCGTCAGCGGCCGCCCCTTCTCCGAGACCCTCGTCGAGGTCCTCTACAACATCAACGAGCAGCTCCAGACCGAGGACGTCGACGTCCCCCTCACCAACGTCCGCCCCGTCCGCAAGATCGCCCTCGTCGTCGTCACCGGCGACCGCGGCCTCTGCGGCGGCTTCAACAACGCCATCATCAAGAAGGCCGAGCAGAGGATTCGGGAGCTCACCACACTGGGCATCGCCTACACCGTCATCAGCGTCGGCAAGAAGGGCAACAGCTACTTCCTGCGCCGCCCCTACATCCCCGTCGACCGCTTCCTCGAGTGCGGCGCCCTGCCCACTGCCAAGGACGCCCAGGCCATCGCCGACGACGTCTTCTCCCTCTTCGTCAGCGAGGAGGTCGACAAGGTCGAGCTCCTCTACACCAAGTTCGTCTCCCTCGTCAAGTCCGACCCCGTCATCCACACCCTCCTCCCCCTCTCCCCCAAGGGCGAGATCTGCGACATCAACGGCGTCTGCGTCGACGCCGCCGAGGACGAGCTCTTCCGGCTCACCACCAAGGAAGGCAAGCTCACCATCGAGCGAGAGACCGTGCGAACGCCCACCCCCTCCTTCTCGCCCATTCTCCAGTTCGAGCAGGACCCCGTGCAGATTCTTGACGCCCTGCTGCCTCTATACCTAAACAGCCAGATCCTTAGGGCGCTGCAGGAGTCGTTGGCCAGCGAGCTCGCCGCCAGGATGAGCGCCATGAGCAACGCCACTGACAATGCCGTCGAGCTGAAGCGTAATCTGTCGATCGTGTACAACCGGCAGCGGCAGGCCAAGATCACCGGCGAGATCTTAGAGATTGTTGCTGGTGCCAATGCCTTAACATGATCAAGTGCAGCTCCTACACATGCACTTCGAATTCGGAGTCTGTAATAATCTCTTGTAAGTCTTAATTTTTTTGCCAGGTGCTACCTGATTCATCCCAAAATGTCTGCTTTTAAGCATGTATGCATAATAGAAATTTGTCAGGGTTACTCTTGTTCTGATACTGGCCAGAAACCAAAATTGTGTATTCCGAATTGAGAATATAATATTCTTGTTGAATTGCCACCCTTTATATTGTAAATTGCTTTGTATCTGATATATATATTGATCACCATGAATGTTTCAGCTCCTGGTTTGCAATAATAGACAAGGGTTTCTAACTTTGACTACAGAGCAAAAGGATTTGAGGATGTCAAGAATTATTTCTCCAGCATGTGCATTTGATTCTCATCTAATTCATTATGTTTTGGCGAGACCAAAATTATTGATCAGAAATTATGTTTGTTATCTGAGTGGCAATGATGTGAACATACAAGCTTCATTTTGTACCTTGAATAGATATGGAAAATTTCTACCATATTTCCTCCATTGCATTTGTCCCACTTTTTTTTTCGCAAATGAGAATGAAATATCATTTTTTGTCGAATCCTTCCCTCTGGCATCTGTATTGAACCAAGAAATATGGGGAGTCTCCTCCTCGAATTTGTATGTAGTTTTCAATGCCTGAATAATTTCAATCATCTAGAACAAGAGATGATACCTCCGATCCCAGTTTTAATAGTTTTCAAGGGTTAGAATCTGTCCTGGTTCTGTACTTTGGAAATTAGGTTTCTGGAGTATTCATAACTGCCCTGTATTGCTACATGAGTGCATGATACTTCAGAGAAAATTGTAGTTACTTGGATGCAACTTCTGTTGGTCTTTCTTGCAATTCCAAGTTTAAATTGATGAAGACTATCATTAATTTTTACTTTGAGAGAAGAAGAATTTCTAAAGTAGTAACACATGAGAGCCAAGTGCGTGCTTTGGCCGCGAGGGGACCTGAGTCATTTGGCTATAATGTAATCGCACTATTCTTTAAGGAGAGATGTGATAACATTGAGAATATTATGTACCACATCTCTTGAATAAAGAGTGGAGGGATTACATCATTTTCTGGATATTCACACCCACTTGAGCTTTTACCTTTTTTCTAGCTTGAGTTTTCATAAATACTCATGGTTTTACCGTTTTCATTCAATTGTTTAGATGTCCTAAACACTATCTATATTACTCACAGCTCTTACCAGAGTATCAAATTGCAAAGCTGCCAATTGTGTCATACACACTCTTCTTGCAATGTACTTGATGAGTTTTTTGAGGGTCTGTGTTACTATAATACAAGACTTTTAGGTCTGTGTTACTGCAATACAAGACTTTAGCGCCTGGTGGCATCTGTTTACCTGAGTTGTGGCATAAACTTATGCTGAGTATACATAAGCATATGAAGTAGCCTTAAAACTGGACTGGTATGAGAAACTTGATCATGCCTGGTTCACTATGGTATTCCCATGTGTGATTGTTTGTGTTTGTTACAAGGTTATGCAGCATTTTATGCTGTTCTGTTTGTGCATACTACTCATCCTTCTTTCAAGAGGCATTAACTTAAGTCATCTATGTCAAGAATGTAAGGTTTAACAGATTTTTTTTTTTTAAATAAAAACTATTGCTGAATTAAAGTGATATTGTCTTGATACAAAAGATAAAGGAGGCCTTGAGGAGGCGTCTCCTCCCACAAAATATCAGAATTTGCAGATCTGCCATAAGCGGCTAGGTAGTCTGCCACTCTATTACAATCTCTTCCTATGTGTGTCGTTGTGTACTGCTCAAAAGAGGTGATGTAGAGCCAGATATCCAAAAGTATGTTGTTGATGTACCAAGGACATATGGTTGTCTTCTTCAGTATGCTGGTCAGAATTAAAGAATCACATTCGATCATAATCCTTTTGTATCCCAACTCCAGGCATCTCTTCAAACCACATCTAAGTCCCCATGCCTCTGCCTCTAATGCCGAAGAGAAGCATCTATGTAAAGCTCCTGCAGCCACAAAACTACCATTAGATGATCTCAATATATAACCTGCACCCCCCTCTTTCCCTTGTCCTATATAGGACCCGTCTGTGTTCAATTTGAACCAGCCTAGGGGTGGGGGCTCCCATTGGACCGTTATTGGGTCTCTAGGGGTGTGTCCCTCGGGACAGTGGATGGTGTCATATTCTTTACTACCAGCGAGGGCTCTATGCCAAACAGAAGTGACATTTGTTGGCTTGGAATTGTAAAACTTATCATTTCTCATTGACCAAATGCCCCAGAGGCAGAAAGCAAACAAGGTAAGAAAAGTGTGTTTGGAAGGGGCTGATAAGTGTTCACCCTCCTTGATCCAATCCCCCTGGTCCCAAGTAGGCCGATATATATAAATATAATTCAATGATTGCTGAAGAGTAGACCACAACTGAGAACTTACAGGACATGTAAAGAATAAATGGCTAATGGATTCAATATGTAGACCACATAAAGTACAAGAGGGGTTGATAGATAGATCAAATCTGAGCAGCCAACTCTTGGTAGGGAGTCTATCATGTACTAGTTTCCAAAGAAAATATTTGATTTTGGGAGGGATGTGAATTTTCCAAAGAGTCTTCCAACCAAGCCAACTGCTCAATTCTGTAGGAGGAGCCGGGGCAGATAAGAATCTATAAACAGATTTAGCATGAGGTATACCGTGGGTATCCGTAACCCAGATCCACTTGTCATCATTGGGAAGTGCAGGAATATGGATAGAACAAATATATGACACTAAACAATCATCAAATAATGAGTTTAACATAGTAACATTCCAAGTACCATTTTGTATCAGATCACACACCTTTAAAGAGGAAATATTAGTATTTACGTTTATAAAAGTAGGCATAACAGGTTTAACAGATTTTAACTACTTGTATTCTAAACCAATATTGTGAGCCATTTCCAAGCCAGTAAGCTGAAAACAACTATTCAGATTTTTCTTTTTTCAGTTTTTCTTCATGAGAATAGCATATTCCACTTTTCTGTGACCGTGGTGATGCATGTTGCCTAACTGGGCAATTACTGTACATCCCTGCATATATGGGAGCCTGACAACAAGACAAAGGATTTGTCAGATTTCAAAAAGGTTCATGAACTAATTCTGCCTCCAAATGGCAACATCATCAAATTCACTTCATTTGTGCAACTGCAGGTGCAGCAGGGTAAATACATATGCTAATAATTTGGTGAAATTGTTAAAATGCTTCACAAATAATATTATATTACTCAAAAAAGGGATTGATCACAGTTGCAAATAACGTCTAAAAGCTTCAGCCAGTTCATCAAACTCTCACTTGTAATTGCAGAAATGAATAGAAAGTTGTCTCATGCGATGAGACTTCGGCTTTGCAGGTACAGTTTCAGAAATGAGAGAGAAGAAGAAACAAATGCCCTGTGATTGCAGATGCACTAACTTGATGCAACTTGGTTTCTTTTCATTAAGAATCATTACTGACAACTTTGAAACTTCATAATTAACCAAACTATAATTTGTAAGAGAAATCACGACGAGTGCGAGCCAAAAAAACAAATCAATCGTACTTAATAGCTTTAATTTGCATGGACTCGTGGTGTCGAACTATTACACAATCCTTGTCCTCTTCTGTGTCAGTGCTCCTCAGACGAGGCCTCCTCGTCTCGCCACGCCACGCCTCTTCTTCCCATGTCACCATCTCCCTACGTCGTCATCTGCACTGAAGCAGCTGCATATTTGACTCTCTCTCACCGCTTAAAGCTTATACTCTCAGCTGCTGCTGCTGCTGCTGCTTCTTCTCTGGACCTCCTGCATCGAGTTCTTGTTGCACTTGCTCAGTAATCTTAATCGACTGTTTATTGTTTTTGCACGTTGGACGTCTCTGATCGGTCCCATGGGTATGCTGAGTTCTGTACTGTCGATCGTTATTCTAGTTCTTGTATATTGAATTGGTTTTGCGTTGTAGCTTTTGGTTTATAAGCATGCTTCAGAGTTCAGACGTCGGCAGACTGAACTGATTGTAGATTTCTTCTCTGTCTCTGTCTCTTTGTGCATATCTTTACTTTTGACTTGGCAAGATTGATTTAGGGCTTCAGAATGAATCCCGTTAAATTCATCTGGAATTTGGTGTTAATTAGGCTCTGCAAATGCTTATGAGCATATCTTGACTGGTCTTGCAAAGCCCGACGGCTGCGGAGAATATGGGAAGTACTACAGTCTGTCAGCGCTCAATGATCCAAGAATTGGTAATGTATATGTTGTTCTTTTATGTTTTAGAAGTGGGTTCGTGTTCATTGTTAACGATTGGGACAGTAGAAAATTTTATTTTAGATCATATTTGCTTATTAGTAATGCTACGCTTGGATAATTCCTCCCGTATCTCAGATAAGTTGCCATTCTCAATTCGAGTCCTCCTCGAGTCAGCAGTTCGGAACTGTGATGACTTCCAAATTACCAAAAGGGATGTCGAAAAAATTATCGACTGGGAGGAAACATCTCCCAAGTCGGTTGACATCCCGTTCAAACCTGCTCGTGTTCTTCTGCAGGTAAAGTTGAGCTTACTGATTTATATATTGGTATATTTCCTAGTTTAGCAGCCAATGGATTAACTGTTCTGAACAGGATTTTACTGGTGTACCGGCTCTTCTTGATCTTGCTTGCATGCGTGATGCCATGGACATGCTGGGTGGCGATTCAAATAAAATAAACCCATTGGTTAATTTATTTGCTTTTTCAGTTTTTATTATTAGCTGTCTGACATTATTTTAAACCAATGGTTTGTCAAATACCAAGGAAAGATTGAAATTTGAATCTCATTTATCGAAGACTTCCTTTTTTTTTATTTCCGTACACTTCAGTGCATCTTTCTAGAAGCTAAACTTCGCAAATGTCATATTAATTCTTTTACTTGGTCAGTCAGTCCAACTGTTTTAAAGGCAACAGCTCTATTAGCAAAAAGGAAAAAAAAAACAATGCATTTATTTGTTTCCTCTTTAGTTTGTTGAGAAGAAATAAGGTAATTGCTCATTTGTCTCGTTTGTACAATATGAGCATCGGGTATATTCAAGTTTCCTTATATTTGTTTCTTTAGAGTTCTTTGCAATGTTAATTAGTGAGATATCATTGTTCTATGTTCTGTTTTTTGCAGGTTCCGGTGGATCTTGTCATTGACCACTCAGTGCAGGTAGATGTAACAAGATCAGAAAATGCTATTCAGGTGAATATGGAGATTGAGTTTGAAAGAAACAAAGAGAGGTTTGGCTTTCTCAAGTGGGGATCTACTGCTTTTCATAACATGCTGGTTGTCCCTCCGGGATCAGGCATTGTTCATCAGGTGATGTAATGTTTGGGTTCATATATTTCTTTTTATGTGGAAGCATGAAGGTGTGCAATGTAATATTACATGTCTGTATACATATCTATATCTATTTGCACTTTAATATATGTACACTTGTTGGTATTTATAATATGTGATGAACCATTCATTCAAGGGCATCACATTTCTTTGACCTTCCTCATGTGGATGTAAATCAATTGTTGCAGGTTAATCTAGAATATCTTGGACGTATTGTTTTTAATGCTGATGGCATTTTGTACCCTGATAGCGTTGTTGGAACTGATTCTCATACGACAATGATTAATGGGATAGGAGTCACTGGCTGGGGAGTTGGAGGGATTGAAGCTGTTGGAGTAATGCTCGGTCAGGTAGAGAAATCATGCTAGTTGAGGTTTATAAGATCTTTTGTTCTATTTTGCTCTTAACTTTATCTGAAATTGTAAGTTCATGGTAGTTCTTGAAAAGTTCTTTTTTTGGTGGTTCCTTTGAGAAGGGTTATTGCGTCAATTCCTTGTGTGGACATTTGTGTTTCAGTAATGTTTTTTTCTTTCCACACATCTAAGGCTCGGCCTTCCAGAACTTGTACTAGTATGATTGAGAGTTACAAGCTTGTAATATGTGCCATTTTGGGATTATCCAACTTATTCCTATTAATCATTTATCTAATTACTCCTACTAGTTGAGAACCACTTTGAATTGATTATCTACTTAATCTAGTCCATAAGTCCTTTTTTACTCCTTGATAGGATGAGATCCGATAATATTACTGAAATCTACATGGCATTCAACAAATGCTGAATATTAAGTTAACAAGCAAGAGCTTCTTAACCAGTTGCTTGATTCTGTCAATTAATTTTCTGCTATATACATCTCTCACTCTCTCTGTGTACTTCTGAGGTTTCAGGAACGTGTTTCTTGTTTTACAAAAATGCATTAAAGTTACTCATTATGAAGAGAAAAAAATAGATAACTTGATTTTACGGAGTCCATGGGCACATTGGTTGTAAAAGCCTTATCCATGTTTCTGGATTAGTTTTGTCGTATCTTTTATTCTTGTAACTATTTAACTCTAGTTTTCTATCTACTTTGCAGCCTATGAGCATGGTTTTGCCAGGAGTTATAGGCTTCAAGTTGTTGGGAAAATTGCGTGATGGGGTTACAGCAACTGATTTGGTGCTGACTATCACTCAAATGTTGAGAAAACATGGAGTTGTTGGGAAGTTTGTTGAGTTCTATGGTACTATTTATTTAATGAAGTTTCACCGACACTGTGTTAGGATATTTATTATGATTTATGTCACAAAGAGTTATGGGGTGCATTCTTTTTCATTCTTGTTATGTAATGTTGTTGCTTTTCAGGTGAGGGTATGGCCGAATTATCACTAGCTGACCGAGCAACCATTTCTAACATGTCACCTGAGTATGGAGCAACTATGGGTTTCTTCCCAGTGGATCATGTTACCCTGCAATATCTGAGGATGACAGGAAGAAGTGATGAATCTGTGAGTTCCTTTTCCCTCCTCCTCTTCTTCCTTCAAATTATTTTGTATTATTTCTTTAGCGGCAAACATCAGCATTGAGTGTTTGGTTGTGTTGATGGGATGGGGAACAAAAGAGGGACGCTTCAGAAAGCGTGGACTGAGTGGTTTAAGATTGTAAATTTGATCTGGTCACTTTCTTACAGCTTAAGCCTTTGTTAGTTAATACGCACTCACAAGTAACCAATGTAATTTGACATTTTAACAAAGTTAGAACTATCTTACATGACAAGTTCTTGGAGGTGAATGGTAGAAACATTTCCCTGAGCAAGCATGACTCTCCATTGCGATGGGTCTAGCATTTACTAGACACTATGTTTGTCTGAATGGACTAATGTTCTTGTATAACAAATTCAAACTTAATTTAGTGTACATGCATTCTCATTTTCCCTCTAAATTTTAGACATGACAGGAGATACCAAATGTATTAATATATGCTGGAAATGGTCACGGCCACATTTGTTATATGCATCATATGAAGTTATGAACATTTTTTCATCATTTTCCTTTTGTACCATGGCGTAAGTAGAGAATGATCATGTCAAGTTAAATTCAATCAATAATTTGAATTTAGTGGATGAATCAAAATAGAAACAAAAGATGTTAAAGGCAAATTTTCATTTGATGGCTGTCTTCCTGAATAATCTACTTAACTTGCTAAGGTAATGGTATACATGCATATATTGTGTCTTAGTTTTATTTTTCTTTTCATATATGCGGTCTAGGAGCATCAGGATTGTTAAATGGGCAGCAATATTCTTTGTTTGTCATCATTTTTTTTAAACTGTTTGTGTAACTACAGGTGACAATGATTGAAGACTACCTGCGATCCAATAAGATGTTTGTTGATTATAGTGAGGTATATCTTCTGCAATACTTTTAGTTTGAACTAGTGAAGTTTGCTCATTAGGTTCATTTGCACCTGTAATATCAACAAGAACAATTCTACTTCATAGAACTCTTAGCAAGAAGAACCCCTAAAAAAACTATTAGCAAGAATATCAGTACGCAGATGCAAATCCTGGTAAAATGTGGGCAAATCTTTATGTGATATATACTGATATCTTAATTGGTCATCTGATCTAGTAGGCGAATCTGGTAATTGGTCTGATTCTTTGAACGTTACCTAGGATTATAGTGTAGTAGTCTTATACCTTTTGAAGTACTTTAAGTTTATATTGAACTCCTTGTATTGTCTTAGTAGGCTCAAACTGAAAGAGTATACTCATGTTATCTGGAATTGAACCTTGTAGATGTGGAGTCATCTGTTTCAGGTCCAAAGAGGTAAACTGAACTGATGTCAGCTTATAATGCAGTTGTTTCTTGATACTCTTTTTTTCTTTCATAGACCTCTGTGATATCTTCTACAGGCCTCATGACCGGGTTCCTTTGAATGACATGAAAGCAGATTGGCATTCTTGTCTTGGTGGTAAAGTTGGCTTCAAGGCAAGTTATATAAAATGCATCATTAATTGATTGATCCTGCCAAATGTAGCTCGCGTTGTTGCCAGCATGAAACATATGTTAATGCATTTATGTAAAAGTGATCAAGCGTAAAGTAGGAATTGATCACTTCTCAATACGTGTTAATGTGCAATATGTATAAGGTAACTTTTTGTTATGTTTCCATTGAATATGACTATGGATTTGATCTAAAGTTTATCTCATACAGTATTTAATTACTTATCGTGAAAATGCATATCTATTATTGATCTGGACACATATATGTCACTTCTTCCATAATGAATTACAATTCATAATATTTTTACTGATTGATCTCACGATCATCAGGGTATTATACTTATAAAAGTTGCTGATGTTTTTACCTCTCTCTTGGAGGGCTTTGCTATACCAAAAGAGGAACAGAACAAGGTTGTCAAGTTCACTCTTCATGAACAACCTGCCGAGTTGAAACATGGCAGTGTGGTCATAGCAGCTATTACAAGCTGCACAAACACCTCAAATCCCAGTGTTATGCTTGGTGCTGGACTTGTTGCGAAGAAGGCTTGTGAATTAGGACTTGAGGTCAGTTGGCACTACAACATCGTTGGATTGATGAAGTGACTTTTAAACAAGCAGATTGAAGATCAATGTTTTTTTTTGTTACTAAAATAATTGGCTTGTCACTAGGTCAAACCGTGGATAAAAACGAGCCTTGCACCGGGATCTGGAGTTGTTCCAAAGTACTTGCTCAAGAGGTGCTTACGCGAGAATTTTATATTACAGGCTAATGCCTCAACTGTGAGTCAGTTTCTATGACTATCTATTAACCAAACCCATAGAAGATCTAATCTAAGGTTTAATTGTCTATTTCCAGTGGCTTGCAAAAGCATTTGAACCAACTAGGTTTCAATATAGTTGGATATGGATGTACAACATGCATTGGGAATTCTGGAGATCTTGATGAGTCTGTTGCATCTGCAATTTCTGAAAATGGTAACTTCATTGCTCAGAGCTCATATGCCTGTATTAATCTGTACTAATAGTAATTTTGGTTGACTTAGTTTGTGACCCCAAAGAGCCAAATATTTTTAGTTTATACTTAGTTTCCCATTTATTTTTCCTTATCAAAATGATTGACTAATATATGATATATAAATGTGATGTTATGGCAGACATTGTTGCTGCTGCTTTGCTTTCTGGCAATAGGAACTTCGAAGGAAGGGTGCATCCTCTGACCCGAGCCAACTACCTCGCCTCACCTCCACTAGTTGTTGCTTATGCTCTAGCTGGCACAGTATGTAGACACCGAATCCTTTTTTGTTTTTATTATATATGTACAGTGATACAAACATGTGATGAGTATCTGTATATAATTCCATGATCTATGGGAAAAACATTTCTTTTTGGTGCACCAAAAATTTGCTGATATGGATGTAAAAAATTAGTCTTAACAACTTCAAGATATTACATCTTGTGTTTACCTTATCACCTCAGCGGTTTTGTGCTAATGATGATGACCAATTTACAATTAATACTTCTTATTTTCTTGTTGTATCAATCCTTAAACAAGGTAAACTCCTAGTATATATATGTTCCAACCTGGTCTACTGTATTATTTGGCATATTTCTCGTCTCAAGATGTAGTCACTGAAATTGTTGTCCTCATCAAGGATCCTTGCTGTCTAACCAATTCCCTTTTTACAAGGTTGGCAGGTTATTTCATAATCATAACCATTAACCGATCAGTGGATGATCAATGATGTATCATTCACTTACAAATAATTTTGGTGGTTCACAGGTTTTTTCTGATAGAAGAAAATATGATTCATGTATATTCTGAGAAACAAAACAATGATCGAAATAGTTCATATAGATTAAGGAAGAACATTTGGCGTTTCTTAAGATACACTGCAAATTATGCAATACGTGGCACTTTGGATCGTACATTGCACACATAGGTATATCTGGCTGGTCAAATGCTAGAACAATGAAATATATATATGATATGTCTGAGTGTGCTACTTATCAATTAGATCTTTTGTAAACGCAGAACAAATTATTGTTCCAAAACTTTTCAGTCTAGCAAATGGCTACTTGGTATACTCTTTCAACTAAATAAAAAATAAAGAAAACTATTTTGAATTGTTGCTTTTATTGAGATGATCTGGCACTTCACGTTTTATAATTTGTGCTCTACCTCGGAGAAAAAACTCAGCTGCCGCCCGAGGACGTGGCCTAGATAAGGGTGAATTTTGTTTTTGCTTGTGTCTTTTGAGTGTGATTTCTCTCTTTCGTCTATTTCACGTAACATCACCAATTTAGATTTAGTCTCATATTTAACTTCAAATAGAGCACATATTTTCTTTTAACAAATTAGAGATTTTTCACATGATCATGAGAATAATTGTAATGGAAAAATATTCTTCTCATGGTTATATCAAGTTTCTTTTCTGATGGCCACTTTATCAAAATCCTAAATAGTGTACATCTCCAGACATAGAGTCCGGTGACATGGAAAGTTCAATTTTGTGATTATTTTGTTTGTCTTCATTTTTCATCACATACCATGTCTGTTCAGGTTGACATTGACTTTGAAAAGGAACCTATTGGAACGGGAATGAATGGGAGGAGTGTTTATTTCAAAGATATATGGCCATCTGCGGAAGAAATAGCAGAGGTGAAACTCTTGGTTACTTTCTCATGCTTTTATATTCATTTCTAGTCGAGGGATATTCATGCTAGTTATGTAACAACTAATAACTTCCATCACTGCCTGTGAATTGGAAAGCAAAGAAGATTTCTTCACTTTGTTGGAATTTGTTGTTGCAGTAACAGAAAATTGTCCATTTTCAATGTGAATTATTGTTTCTTTCACTTTATTTTACTTTGTTTCCTTGCTGTTATGCTTCTTTTGTTGGGAACTTTTGCAGCTATGTTTCCTCTTCAGTCCTTTTATTCTTCATTCAATTTTTTGTATATTATTTAATTTCTATACCTATTTCAGGTTGTTCAGACCAATGTTTTGCCTGATATGTTCAGGACCACCTATGAGGCAATTACAAAGGGTAACCCACTGTGGAACCAGTTGCAGGTCCAAGAAACAAATCTATACACTCAGGATCCTAACTCTACCTATATTAAGGAGCCTCCCTTTTTGAAAAACATGACAATCACTCCACCTGGTCCTCATGGGGTGCAAAATGCATACTGCTTATTGAACTTAGGTGATAGCATTACTACAGACCATATTTCACCAGCAGGGAACATTCACAAAGACAGTCCGGCAGCAAAATATCTTCTCGAGCATGGTGTTGAAAGGAAGGACTTCAATTCGTATGGCAGCCGTCGTGGTAATTATGAAGTTATGATGAGGGGAACATTTGCAAACATCCGGCTTGTAAATAAGCTCTTGAATGGGGAAGTGGGACCAAAGACTATTCACATCCCAACAGGGGAGAAACTCTCCGTATTTGATGTTGCAATGGTGAGAATATAATGTTTTCCTATAGGAATTGGCTAGTCAACTTCAAGAGTTTTCATCATTTATTTCAAATGTCCAACGATTCTGGTCACTGTGAATAGCTGTTTACTATGGTTCCATTTGACCAACTTAAAGTGTGATAAATTCTAGAACTATCAATTTAGATATAATTGTCTATACAAGAAATAAAATAGCGCAAAATGATTCTCTGGTATTATTTGGTAGAGACTAGCCTATTTTTTGTTTGGTAAAGAGAGACTAATCTATTTTAACAAGTGTCCGCAGTAAGAACAATGTGAAGAACTTAATGCAAAAGTTATTTTTCAGAAATTTCAATTGATTGAATACAGATTACTTCAAATGTAGTGGTAGAGGGCAGAGATAGTATAGCATCTAAACAAGTAGTCTGAATACAATCAAGAAGTGTTATAGAAAGGTTAAGATCATTTATCTCCTATGCTGTATTTACAATCCAATGTCTACTTGGGATGCACACTCATTATATCTTTTCTCTTTCAGAGGTATAAATCTGATGGACATGACACCATTGTTCTGGCTGGATCAGACTATGGAAGTGGTAGCTCTCGAGATTGGGATGCCAAGGGCACAATGTTGTTGGTATGTATCTCAGAGTTTGACAATCTTATTAACAGAAAATCTAGTTTTCTTATTATACTCTGATGCTTTTATGTATCAGGGCATCAAAGCAGTAATTGCTAAAAGTTTTGAGAGAATCCATCGTAGTAACTTAGTTGGGATGGGCATAATTCCACTTTGCTTCAAACCTGGTGAAGATACTGATTCACTAGGCTTGACATGTCATGAGCGGTACACAATCAGCCTTCCAAGTAGCATAGAAAAGATGCATCCTGGTCAGGATGTTGAAGTTGTTACAGACACTGGGAAGTCTTTCACATGTGTAGCTCGCTTTGATACAGAGGTAAACATGAAAACTCTGTGCCTTTCGAATTTTGACATATACCAGTTGCGTCCTTCGAAATTTGAGTATCGTGAAGTATTATAAATTTTGAAAACTTTAATTTTCTTTTTGTTATCGAAGGTTTGGTGAATTGGTTATATACTTGTATATTTTGTTTGTTCTAGAATTCGGTTGAAGTATCTATCTTGCCTTTCACGTGCTGTTTAATATACTTTTTTTGCTGCTAGGTACATATCAGGAACTAGATTAAAGTTTTTCCTTGTATGTCTTATCACAAGATTTTCATTATATTAAACTTTGCAGGTTGAACTGGCTTACTTCAATCATGGTGGGATTCTTCAATATATCATTCGGAAATTCATCAGTTCGTAGTGGTTACTTCTGCTTCATGGGATCAAAACTTAGGTCTCTGCGCCAAAAGTTCTTTCTGCAAAATGTTTCTTTGAAATATCAATCATCCAATTAAGGGCTTAAGGATTAAATTCCTATTTTTAATGTATCAGATCCACTTAGTAGTTTTTTATGTGTCCGTCTGCGAAAAATCTTAGAAATGTGGTCATCCTACTATTTTACTTATGCGCAGAATTTATTATTTTAACTTCGATCTTGATCTTAGAATTTTCAAGAACATATGCGTCGACCAATGTTGCATCAGATTTCGTATTGTTCTTAGAGGGAGATAAGTGTCAGAATGTGTACCTCTCTTTGCTCCCTCTTAAATTATTCTGCTATTCACTAAGGGGCATATGTTCTTCGCAGTTTCTTTCATCCTCAAATTTCTAAAAGGCATATTACAGAATGAGAACCACCAGTAATTGTTATTCATGCATCTTTTTGTAGTGAATTTCCCGAGTCTTTTATATCAAATTTCCTATCAGTGGCTGCTTTAATTGATATTCTCCAAGTTTGTTCTACTACTTCTGGTGGCTATTTGAGGTGCCTCACTTCCTTGGTACCTCAGTCTCTTGTTTCTTCCTTTGTTGAAATGTCTTGGCCATTACTTTTTTGCATAGTGCCAATCAGCTTGAAGCATCTATCTTTTGTCAGCTTTTCTTCTGTGTGCATAGAAAATTCTACAGCTTATTCTTCTTGTCACTGACTGTACATTGCTCTTAGCAAAAAGATTCCACTTTTCATTTGTGAGAAATTGCACTTATTTTACTGAAGGATAACATAATAATTTACAGAATCTTCACATTATGCTCAACTTTTCGAAGTCTGAAATCAAACAGTTACTTTTGCACTGCAGGTTGGGAGAGGGTACCTCCAACTGCATTGGATCGTTCCAGGTTCTTTTTAATAGATGGTTTACCTTTGATGTAGCTCTGAACTTTTCATAATTCCTGAGTCAGCTTGTAAAATCTGTAGACATGGTACAGATAAAGAATCCAAGATCAAATCTTTTGTCAATAAAGATAGCAAGCATATGCTTATGTATATGCATATTTAGCATGGAAAAAACTGGATTAAATTTTCTCAAGTAGGACACCGAAAGTCATCTCTGAGTTGACATCTCCTCAATGTCGAGAATTATGATTTCTTATAGTTTTCAGAAATCATGTGTTCTTCCTTATCTCCCTTAACATTCTTATCTTGTCACCAGCAAGTCAAAAAGAACACTATTTGCTCACTTTGAACCAAAAAGAACTTTGGAACAGAAAGGCCACTTGAGCACCAAAATTGCACAAAGTGAACCGAACAGAGATAATATTACAGATGTGATGTCGATTTGTGCAGTCCAAGAATAAAGTGAGTCATGTCTTCTCGCAAAAGAAAAAAAAAAGTTGGAAGTTGGAATGATACCAATACAACAAGTTGGATTCTTTTTTATTTGTTAGGCGGTGTTTGGTGTGAGAACAAAATTAGAAGGAATGATAATTATAGTATAGTATTTTTTTGTTATTCCAAAATTAAGATTTTTTTTTCATTCTTTGTGTTTCGGATTGAGGTGAATTAAGTTAAAATATAACATCTTGAAATAAATAATCTAATTTATATTACTATTTATCATTTTATTTTTTTCCTGATAATTAACTGCTGATTATGATTTTCAATAATTAAGAATTGTCTGATTTGTAATAGCACAATATTTATTTACATCATCATGCGGCATAAAATAACTTAAAGTATTTGAATATAAATAGTTATTGATCGGTTAAATATACTAACATGTCGTTGGAAAAAGTAAAAAAAAAAAACAAGTGAAATATTGCTGAAAATAGAAAAGAAGTGGAATAATGGTATTCTTGCTATGGCAAAAATAAGATATGTTTTCAAGATAATAAGATGGTAGTTTTATTATTTTCTATTTTTTTAAAAAAATGTTTAATTTATGGTTTCGGTATATTATTAGGATTCAAATTATTACCTATTTATCCACTTTCAGACAGACCCTTATTTTCTTAAAACAACTGCAGAATACATCATTAGAAAGGAGAAAAACCAAACAGCATATTATTCAAAAGTGAAAAATAAAATGTGCAGTTAATGTTACATTTATGTAGTTAATCAGATGATTTTGGATCATGTCGAACAACGATATCTTAGATTTCCTTTATTTTGATAAAAGTGGTATTTTTAAATAATTCTATTATTTTCTAACAAGAAAAGATTTCTTTAAGTTTTGAAAAATAAATTATTCTTTTCAAGTAATAATTCATAAGATTAGACTCGCCTACAATTTTATTTATTATATATCTTCAAATTATACACCAACACATGTCAAAAATAGAAATTATTTTCATGAAAACAAACAGAAACTTAATATATTTTCTAATTTATTTATTATATATCTTCAAATTATACACCAACACATGTCAAAATAGAAATTATTTTCATGAAAACAAACAGAAACTTAATATATTTTTCTAATGATTTGATCGGAAATCAAAATTTCATTAATTAAAAAAAAACACACCATAAAGCTGATATGATGTCAGAAGCATCAACAAATCAGAACCGTCGGATGGCTTCCAAACCGCCAATAAAACAACTCGCTGGCTCTTAAAATAATTTTATTATTTTCTAACAAGAAAAGATTTCTTTAAGTTTTGAAAAATAAATTATTCTTTTCAAGTACTAATTTATAGATTAGACTCACCTACAATTTTATTTGTTATATATCTTCAAATTATACACCACCACCTGTCAAAAATAGAAATTATTTTCATGAAAACAAACAGAAACTTAATCTGTTTTTTATAATAATTTGATCGGAAATCAAAATTTCATTAAATTTAAAAAAATAACCATGTCACAAGCTTCAATAAATCAGAACCGTCAGATGGCTTCCAAACCGCCGGTAAAACAACTCGCTCGCTCTTAAACCGTCGGATTATAATCCAACGGTTGTCCGTAAGGAACAAAGCGTGTGGTCTCCCTATAATTACGCTGTAGAGAAAACAGAAGGGGGGCGAAGCAAACAAGATCGCAATACAACAGCGGCCGATCGATAAGAAATTTGGGGATCGAAATCTTCGGAGCAGAAAAGGTGAATTGATCCTGTCTTCGTTGTGAATCTGCTGGCACTTGATTTGGGTCTTGGGTCTTCGCTGTTGGATTTGCCGCTCGTTGATTATTTTTCGAGATATTTGTTTCTGAGGTTATGTTGCATGTCTGATATGTTAGAAAGATTGTTCCTTTACTTCTAGCCATGATTTGGGGGTGTTATATGATGATTGATGTGTTAGAAAGGTTGTTCCTTTTCTTGTGGGCATGATTTCTGGGCGTGTTTAGCTGCTTGATGTTTCATATGTTAGAAAGGTTGTTCCTTCATATGGTTTCTGATGATGTTTGATACTTTGATTTATTTCATCAGAAAGGTTGCTCCTTTGTTTCAATCGATCTGTGTTTGACATATTAGAAAGCTGGTTTTTTGTTTAGCTTTTGGAGGATTTTGTGTTTTCAGGATATTTGGGTCGGTTTGATGCTCGATCTGTTGAGAAATTTCTTCTTTTGGGACCTGTATGAGGGATTTTACTCCTTGGTTCTTCCTGATATTTGTAATTTAATACGACTAGTATGTAGGTTTCGTGGTAATGATGTGCATAACGTTTTTTGGAGGATAAACTATTCATGTTAAGGAATAAATAAATGGTTATTAATCTATGAATTCTTCTTTTCTGAAGAATTTTCAGGGTGTTAAGATTTTCCCTTCTGTTACATAGATGAACTATTATCTGTAGTTTGATTTTAACAAATATAAAAACATAAAAAAACACCTTCTGACTAGCCTTATATCTATCTTCCTTTGACCTTCGTTTTTTATAGCATGCAACTTTATGTAGTAATCTTTTTTATCGTTGAGTTAGTTGGCGACAAGATGTCATATCATTCCTACTTCTCAACTCTCAAGTGCTTCCTTCTATTAAAATTTATGTTGTCTCTTCTAATGTTCTCATAAATATGCCCAATGTATAATTCTACTATTTCTTGATAACTTGATTGTGCCTACTGATTAATATCGTAGTTTTTTTAATTATCAATAACATATCGTCTAAATGACCAGATTTGTACCTTTTTTATACCCTTGTATTCTTTGTTACTCTTTATAGCAAAACATTTGTTAAATCTATCTTTGGCTTTTGTTATTGCAGCCTTGCTACATTCACATAGAACAAACAAACAAGGTCAGGTTTCTAGCATCCCATTTCAACAGCCAAAGTTCATGTCTGATCTTGACGTACAGATCCCCACTGCCTTTGGTATGTTTAATTTGGTTAATAGTTAATATCTTATTCTCTTCTTGGGAATAGCAGATTGTATTTTCTAGTTCTACTTACTAGTTTACTTCCATTTTGTGGCCCTGTCAAACTACAAAAATGGTTAATGTTTTATTTAGTTTGGAGGTATAAAACAAACTATTAAAGAAATTTTGCATGCCGCTGTGTCCATATACATCCTGATAGCAGCTTATAAGAGTAACTTTTTAGTTTCAAGAGGCTTTCTATTGTGTTTATATAATGTGATTTTCCAGATTTAGGCCACAAATTCATTGTGGTTGAAGAAAACATCTGTACAAGTTGTTGGTATCATGTAGGTTTAGAATTTTTCTTTGATATTGTTATATTTACTTGTGTTATTCTCCATGTTGATTAATATTAAGTTGAAGCTGCTTCTGTTCCTACTTTAAGAGTATCAGAACTTCTTCTGGTGTTCAGCAAGTTCATGTTCAAAGTCTGATGTGGGCTCTTGTCTTAGATAATAATTTTATGGTTTTTTTAACACTTGTACTCTTTCTTAAATGATTTGTTAGATCCATTCGCTGAGGCAAATGCTGACGATTCTGGTGCTGGGTCAAAGGAGTATGTGCATGTGCGCACACAGCAAAGGAACGGTAGGAAGAGCCTGACAACTGTGCAGGGGCTGAAGAAAGAATTCAGCTATACCAAGATACTGAAAGATCTCAAGAAGGAATTCTGCTGCAATGGTACAGTAGTCCAGGATCCTGAACTGGGCCAGGTATTATTGTTAAACTGATGAATATCTCTTAAAATTTGACCATTGTGAAGCAGTTTTATGACTCCGGGGCTACTTCACTGGTGCAGGTTATTCAACTTCAGGGTGATCAGCGCAAGAACGTTTCCAACTTCCTAATCCAGGTTCGCGGTGCTATTCGAGTTCATACTTGTTATGCATCATGGATTGATACTTATAACTCTGTTTTCACCTGTTTGCATCTCTTTTTGGATCAGGCTGGCATAGTGAAGAAAGAACACATCAAGATACACGGATTTTGAGGAAATCATAACCTTTACCCACATGCTCTTTCCATCTCGCAATACTTATACATCGATATCGCAATATTTTTATTACTGTGTGGTGCATGTTAATACATACCAAGCTGTGTGCATACAAGACACCAATCTAAAGTTAAATCTGTTGCAGTTTCTGTTCTTGGTCGTGTCCATGTAAGTTGAATGTTTGCTACATGATCCTGTCTTATGTTTGGGGCGGGCATCTATGAACTATCAGTTGCCTATTAAATCTCATGTTACAAGTGTCTTGTCCTACTATTTGCAGCTTCTTTTACAATAATATGTTACATATCTCCATCTATGATCAGAAAGTAGCTGTCTGGTTTTAACTGCAAGCAATCCCATTCTTTTTTTCATTTACATGTCGAAAATGTGATCTTTTGATCTAGGGGTGTTCACGGGTCAGGTTTGACCCGACCCGAACCCAAATCCGAACTGACCCGATCAACTTTGGTCGGGTCGGTTTGTATCGGATCATGTCATATTTCGTATCCCGACCCGATCCAACCTGACCTATCCAAAATCGGGTTGGATCGGGTCGTCGGCTCACCCGTCCAAAATATATATATATATATAAATAAATATATATATATATATATATATTTTTATGTAATATTTATATATTATGTTAAGTTTTTTATAAAATATTTAACATATAAACAAATTTTATTACTAATGCATAATAAAAAAGAGAGTTTATAGTTATTAATAATTAATATTAATATTTTTATTTTTATTTTTATATAATAAAAAAATAAAATCGGGTCAATCAGGTCGATCCGGTTTTATTCCCGGTTAAACCGAGACGACCCGGTCCCGGACCCGCCGGGGTTCGGGTCCGGGTCTCATTTCTTGAGACCCGGCAAAAATCGGGTCGGAACCGGGTCAGGGGTGACCCGGTTTTGCTCAGCCCTAGTCACATTGCCCATTCGCCTCCATTTTGAATTAAAATAATGACTTGGACTCATCTCCAACACCTTGACATTGCTGTATTTGATGTTATGCATTTTTCAATAAGAATAAAATATAAAACTTTTTAGTGTCTCAATTTAATATTTTTACACTATTTTTTTCATATAAATTTATAGTGAAGTCACCCTCGAGTAAATTTATCTAATAGGTACATCCCTATCACACATACATTATTATAAAAAAAATAAAGATCGATAAAATGATAAATAGCTCTTTCTTATTTAAACATTTTTTATTAAAAATCTTGCACATTATAATTAATGCGGTCAAGAATTTCAAATGCTGCCTAATTAATTAGGTAACATCACATTACTTATTTTGTCCATCATAAAATATTAAATATACGATGAATATAAGATCTTAATTTATTATAAATTATTAAATGTATCGTACATTTAACATCATATGATTAATAAGATAAATAATACGATATTACCTACTTAAGTATATAATACTTCTATTAAATTCATATTGTTTATTTTTTTCATGGTATTTTTTTTATTATAATATTAAAAAACCAAATATTATCGTTAAAACGAAAACAAGTATGTTTGGGTTTAGTGGGCCTTTTGGGCCGGAGTCACACAGAGAAGTCAAAAGATTGAGTGGCTGGACTCAACGGTAAGGGCCTTAAAAATCGATCTCACTCTCCGTCTTCACCGATCAAAATTTCCGTATCTTTTGTTTTTAGGGTTTCGATTCGAGTTCGTCTCCTCCAAAATTCCGCGGCAATGGTGAAGTTTCCTCTTCTCTGGATTTTCCAATTTCGCAATCAAATTCTAGTTCAATCATTCAATCTTCGAAATTTCCCACCTTTTTTTCACTTTTTTGTTCCGATTTTTGCTGATTTTAACTGAGTTATTGCCCTTGGTTCCATCATGATTCGTTTGTTCTTTTTCTTTTCCTCGACTCAGTTCTCTCTACTTTCGCCTAATTATGCATTATTTTCCAGTCGCTTAAGTTATCACAACAAATAGCTATTTTTTTAATTCAGTTTAATTGTATAAAATATATCTTTTTATTATTTTCTGGTTCTGGAATCTGAGTTCTTTGTCTTTTTTTTTCGGATAGTGCATTAATTTCCATCTGCTTCACGATCTACTGTAAATGGTTTCTGAACAATGTAGATTGTGTACAAATTGCATATTTGACTATTGTGTATATGTTAAGTTAGTCTTATAGTATATAAAATGTATGATTTTGCAGAAGAAGGCATCAAATCATGTTTCCAGTACTGAAGGTGGGTTCTCTTTTCTTCCTGTGCCAGTGTAGTTCTGTTTCATTGAATACAAATGCTGATGAGTAATACTACATTTTCACAGGACATCCAACTAAGGGGACAGAGATCTTTATTGGGGGATTGCCGTCCTCTGTGACAGAAGAAATCATTGATGAGGTTCCTTTCCGTTTTGTCTTTTTTTTTCTATGTCATTTTGCATTTGCTCATTTCCAGCTTCTCAAAAGATTTTCTCCAATTTATCTTAGTAATCCCATGTGCTTGTGTTTTTAAGGTTATGAATTAATGAGAGTTTTAGTTGTGAAGTATCCAGAGCATGTTTCAATCTTAAGTTTCTCTCGTTCTTTCTTTGATAATTCTCTAGCTGAAATGATTACTCCCCAATAACTACATCAATTTCCTATCGGTGAAGTTAGTTTTTCTAGTAATAGTATAATAAACCTGAATGATCTCTTGAATGTTTGTCTATGCAGTGATAGAGCGTACTATAGTTTTCGTTTTAAAAAAGAACTGTATTTTATTTCTCCTAAAAAAGAAGGGATAACTTTTTTTTTTAGATAAAAAGGATGGACAATGTTTTTAAATTCTAGAGTCAACTCTTTAAACTCTTACGAGTTTAAGAGTCTACATAGACAAAATGAGTCAATTCGATGTAGAATCTTATATGAATTAGAATATTAGATTTTACTCATAAATTGGTTTAATTTTTTTGTGAAACCTTAGACTCTTATAGCGATTACACGAGTCTATAGATTTTATGCTAGTTTGTACAATTCTATATAAATATGTATAACTTTTCAAATTGTAAAAGAAAAAAATTATAAATATTATTTTTTTGTTAACTAGCCTGACAATGGTTAATAATGAAGTATACAAATGAGGTGTTTATAAATATTTAAGAATAAAAATTTCGTTGCAACCAACTTTAGTGCATTTTTTTATATTTCTTTTCTAGCTTAGTAATTTGCAATAGGTAGTATTTCATAATAGTACCTATATTTATTGCTTCATACTTTTGACATATAAATAAAACATACAAGTTGTTTTAATATTTATGGATCTTAAATAAATGCATAATTTTGTTTGTTGATGCATATTAATTATTTTATTAGTAAATTTATCTGGAACATAAAGTCTATGAATTTACAATATGATTTTAAGATACAAATCTGCGGGAGGGAAAACAAGTTACTTAAACTCTAGAACTTGACAACCTTGAGGATGGTTACAGTTTGGTAGTCATCCATCTGTATTAAAATTGGAAAATATAACTTTACCAGTGTGGAAGAAAGGGGTAAGCTAAGCCAAAAAAGTGGCTACCCATACAAAAAAGGATTCAAAATCCCACTTACTAATCCGAAAAGTTGCTTGGTTTAGAAGAGATTATTGTCTTTCTTCTTGTTACATTGGATTGTTTATGGTTTCATAAGAAGGATATGCATTTTATTAATTATACCAAAAAAAAGTCCAAAGATAAGGCACAATTACTTGTACGATCTTTGTCAAAAAAAAGATCTGCAATGACATGGCCAGCTTATTAAGGAATATTAGTGAGTGTTACAGGAAATAGACGAGAGATAAGTCACACGAAGAACACACAAGGATTTAACGAGGTTCACCCATAATTGGGTTACGTTCTCGGGCAGCGGCTGAGTCATTTCTTTGATATGAAGAAAATAATAGATGATACATGCAGAATAACCCAAACCCTAGGAAGTTTATATAAAGACCCTTGTATGGGACGGGCGGCTTCGCTGCCCCAATTATTCGAGAAACAAGCCGCCCGTCCTCAATTATTCAAGAGACTGTGATGGGGGTCATATGAGTTTACTACTGGATTAAGATTCAAGGCATCATAAAAAATGAGTATTAAAAAAATTAAATTTGCTCATGTATCATCATGTATATTGCTTGTTATCCTTATATGCCTATTTCACATTAAAAGAAAAGAGGCAAGGAAAAGAAAAAAAATTGCATTTTTGGATCTGGCACCTGTACAATTTTGAAGCTTGTTGCATTTTTTCAAACCATGCTTGTAGGAACTTTATTCAACTTGCACATCAGAAAGTTTTCTAGGATAAATATCGCTCAGTTCGGACATGCATATGATATTTCATCATTGTTGAAAGATATTATTTGTTTTATATGGATCTTTTCTTGCAGTTATTTTCTCCTTTTGGAAAAATTCTCGAGCGACGGATGATAAAAGACAAGAGTGGAAACCCTAAGGTTTGGATTCTTGTCATATTGTTTTCCATACATGCTTCACATCAGAGTCAAATGGGTTAGGAACTGAACTGAGTGTTAGCAATAATCTATTTTGCATATTCAAGATCTTTGGATTTCATGATAGGGCTTTTGTTTTGTGCGATATGCCACAAAGGAGGCTGCTTTGAGAGCTCAAAAGGAAAAGGATAAAACAGAGGTAATTAATGATCAATCTTCAGATGATTTTTAGATGCATTTTAGTTCTTAGCCTCGTCACATGGATATGTTTTCCTTTTGTATGCCACTATATAATGCTTTATGATCAAGATAGTGAGGTATTAGATAGAATCTCTTTCAAATTGAAATCAGGAAGCATTTTTTTTTCTTTTATTTAGATTCATTTTAAATTGGAATTTGCTTGTTTATTTTCTGTTAGATGTGAACCGAATACTGCTTTTCTTTTTGACTACAAACAAAAGTATTTATAGAACCAGATTTGGGTATAAATTTATTTTCTAGCACAAAGTATTTAAATTTATTTGAAATTTGTTTTTCTCTCGCAAATTCTGTACTGGGACATTGAACTACCCAACTAATGGCAATCACCAGCCAAGAGAAAAAATCGGAACCATGTTCATTTTTATGAGCTTCAAAGTTTTCCTCTAACGTTTGCTTGTAGAAAATGATGTTCACTTCGGCTTGATAATAAAAGCTTTATTTTTTCGATCAGATCTTTATTAGATCTCCATAAGATCTTTCCCTCACAAGGAAACAATAAACTGAATTTAATGTTATGATCTTCATGGTTTTTCTCTTAACATTTGCTTGAAAATAAACTGGTCTTCACTTGGGCTTGATAGAAAATTTGGTTTTCTTATTTCCGTCAACTCCTTTTGTAACATTCCTCTAGTATCTTTGATTTTCTTTCCTCCTTTTTTTTGCTTATTCAATTTTGCCGGCTATTTAGAGACATCAGTTTCACCTGTCCAATTTGTACTTAATGCAATGGTGTTGATCCTCTTGTAGGTTCAAGGAAAGAGTATCGGCGTTGCTTTTTCTTCAGATCAGGATACTTTGTTTTTTGGGAATCTTCGCAAAGGTAAATGTTGTCTGCCTTGTTTCTTTTTAACTTGCACATTGATGATAATGACAAGAAAGATAGTTTAAATTTGTGTTTTTTCCCATTTTTGAGGGGTTTCCTGTAACTAGTCAAGTCTATGGTCGCTGGATGAGGGGTTTACGTTCCTGTTGCTTTTGTTTCTTGGCATGTTCTTATATTTTGAGAGATTCTTGGCATGCTCCTCCTCGTCAGATGTAGTTGATTATCATGTTTAAGCTGTTTAACAAGTTACACATATTTCATCTTTTTCTTGTCCTACTAGATAATTTGCACCTATGTTCTTTTTTGTCTTGGAATCAACTTAAAAGAATCCATAATAGTCATTGTTTGTTTAGGAGTTAGATGACAATATTTAATTCCAACAAATTTGTTTCTGAATATGCACTCATCGATCAATCCTGAATGTTCTTCTAGATGATAGTTTAAAACTGTCCTTCATTGCATATATATTCTCTTATTATTTACATTGAATCCTAACTACTTTCCAAATGTCCGTCATTTAGATTGGAGCTTAAAGGACTTTGATAAATTGGTTCGTCAGGTACCTCATGATCAGTGTGTTATTTTTATTATTTCAATATAAATTCTTTATTAATTTTTAGAAACTTGATTATGCTCTTAGGAACTTCAAGATGTTATCTCTGTAGATCTGGCAATGATTTCAAATGCTGAAGATTCTTCTGATGGAAAAAGGATAGTGAACCGAGGATTTGCCTTCGTACAATTTTCCTCTCATGCTGTGAGATGCTGAAACTTATTCACAATTTCCAATTCAAGTAGTTGTTATAAGAACTTACACATTTTGAATCATCATAGAAACTGCAAGTCTTAAGAATATATTATTCATGCATCTTATGATTGATAGCTAGTTTACATAATTCTTTGTAACAATGACATGAATCAGTTCTTCTTGACAAAATGTTCATAGTAACTGCTGCATCTCATAACTTGGTTTATCTTGCAGGTCTGAACAATCTTACTTAATCTATTTGTCAAAAGAGTTTTGTAATTCTCATTCCTGTATTACCTCTAGTTTTGGATGGCCTCTTCCTCAGTATCCCAATGCGTACTTTAAAGCGTATTTTACATTGAAGTATAGAATACACAATTCTTCTTGGTTCAAATTTGTTGAACTTGGTTAGTGAGCAAATATCCATGGAATACCAATAGTTTGCTTCACATTGCTCATATAATCTCTGTCCTCAAAGTAACCTAATGACCATGTTGTTTTTTCTTGCTCTGATGCTCATAAATTCTCTGCATCATGATCGAGAAGAAAACATCTGCCATTTCTAGAAAGATCATTTTGTTCAATATACCTGCAGAAATCCAGAGATGATTTACTATTTCATCACTACCTTCAGTCCACAAATTTTTCAAATTTCAGATATTTCAAGAGAAGAGGGAAAAATATCATCACCAGATGTTTGGTCCTCAGAATATGGATATCTGGGCTTTGGCCCATACTTATAAATATGTTTTTTGAGTCTTCCGGTGTCACTATTTCTATCACCTGTCCTTGTAATTTGATAATGCTAGGTCATTATTTGTGGCTGTGGCATATGTGCAGTGCACTTTGTATTCATATCCTTGCTACAAATTTTATCCCTTTTTCCATGTTTGAGTGGGAGATACTTGACTTCCTGTAGTAAGTTTACATGAGATCCTGTTTCTCAACTTTCACGTAATCTAACATTTCATTATCATATATGTTCAGCAACATATTTAGCTTCTATTATTCCTCATTTAGATACTTTGGCAACATCACATGGATTATAATAAAAGATGGATAATTATTCACTTAGTGACATTCAGTTAATTGAAGACTAATTCTGACTATCATGAAGCAGCATATTTGTAAGATCGTGATGATGATGTAGATATGTTTTTTCAAGGAAAAGACACTGATGATGTTATCTCTCATCTTTCCTGAAATAGATTTCATGAGCCTGAGATGAAACCATTTTGAATTTATTGTTGATAACTTCAATCACCATTAGTGATAAAAGTATTTAATAGGGGTATTCCTATAGCATCAATAAACTATACTGATCGACCACCATTTTACCCTATATACTTATTATCACAAGCATTTGTCATCTTTCCTGAAGCATCGTATTTGTCGGATCCTGATGCTGTATATATGTTTTTCTTAAGGAAAGGATGCTGATGATTTTATCTGTCTTCTTTCCTGAAATTTATTTCATGAGCCTGAGATGAAGCCATTTTTCATATATTGTTGATAACTTCAGTCATCAATTAGTGACAAAAGTATTAATAGGAGTCATCAATTAGTGACAAAAGTATGTGATTGACAACATCAATAAACTGTAGCTATCAAGTAATGGGTTTTACCCTATAGACTTTTTATCACAAGTGTCTGTCATCTTTCCTGAAACAGCATATTTGTCAGAACCTTATATATTATATATATTGAGGAAAAGATCCTGATGATATTATCTGTCATCTTTCCTGAAATTTATTTCATGAGCCTGGGATGGAGCCATTTTGCATATATTATAGATAACTTCACTTGCTATGAGTGACATAAGTATTTATGGTAGTCTCCCGATATTTAATTAACAGCATCAATAAACAGTACTTATCAGTAATGAGTTTACTCTACAGAATTATTAACACAAGAAGATAATTAAATGTTGATCAATTTCATTCCATGTGAGCATACTGGGGCATCATTAACCTATATCCTCTTAATTGTGTTGACAATCAAAATCAACATATTTCTAACTTGACACTTTTTTTTTGTTTTCTGATTATTCATTCTGAACATTCAGCACTTGTGTATATTTTTAATTTTAAGAATCATCTTTTTTATCTTTCACATTGGAATGATTTAGCATAGCCCACTCCGTTTACCAGTTTGGTCTTAGATTACTTATCTACCATTCTAATGATAAGTAAGCGTCACCCCTTGATCTTCCCAAACATTTTCCTTTGCTGCAGATTATACAATCTGTCTGTCATTTTTATTTCAGTTGAAATCAAGATGTAAAATTTGATTTATGAATGTTTTTTTTGTATGACTCTTTTCACTCATGAGTACCAACAATTTTGTAATCCTACATCTCATGAGTCATGTTTTCCCTTCTCAAAGAAGAAAAAAGAGAAAAAATTGCCATCCTACCATTCTCATGTCACTCTGCTTTGACTTATTTTTCTTCACTTTCACATGTCCACATTATTGTAGATTCAACCCTTCAAGGTTTTAGAGGGTTCATCTTTTCTCCATTTTCAAAGGGATTAAAGCATATCCGTCTCTGGAGCCAGTTCAAAGAGATCAAATTTCCTGAACTGGGAAAGAGATCACATGTCTGATTTTGTTATCATTGTAAATTGATGATATTGATCCAATCCCTCTGAATTGTCTTCCAAAGCTTATGGCCCATAATATTCTGATAAATTATTTGTCACCAATCTTGGTAACATATCTTTATATCTTGGATACGACATGCCAAATCTTTTCCCCTTTGATACTAGACTAAGCACATTTGATCTCTCCTTATAAATCAAATCACAGGCTGCAGCTCGTGCATACCGCGTAGGATCAAAATCAGATTTTCTTCTTGATGGTAAATGGCATCCTTCTGTAGATTGGGCTGAGAAGGAGCCTGAACTTGATGCAGAAGAGTTAGCGAAGGTACAATATGATCACTACATTTGGTTGTTAAAGCTAATCTAGATTGCTCTTTATTGTCCCTTATTTGACCTTTCTGTTTGTCTTTAAGATAAAGGTGGCTTTTGTTGGAAATCTGCCAAAAGATGCTGATGAAGAATACTTGAGGAAACTCTTTGATCCAGTAGGAAAGGTGCATGAGGTTAATTTAAAGGTACTTGATAACTTTTAAAATTGTAAAAGTAAATTAACTTGTAATATTATTTTGCTAGCAGGTTGAGAGAGTTGCACTATCAAGAAAAGGTCAATCCCCAGTTGGTTTTGTTCACTTTGCTAAACGCTCTGTGAGGCCTCTGCCCTTTCTGCTTAATTTTGGCAGTAATCGTTATTTCCAATTGGAAAGAAGTAGGATACATATTAAATAATTACAGAAGCAACATGGATCTGCAATCTTTGTGGACTTAATCTTTTTTCCTGCGGTCGTAGATGGCTGCAAGGCCTGCAGAACTTGTATAAATTGCAAGCATCCATCATGCAAGAGAATTAACATACTTTTTTTGCTCAAAAAAAAAAAGAATTAACATACTTTTGTATGCAACAAAATTACTGGAGAGCATAGTCTCATGTTAATTTGTCATGACTTGTTCTTTCAAAAGTAAATTTGTCATGACTTGTACTGGAATGTCTATGTAGATCCAATGGTGCTTTCTTTTGGCAGGACCTTGATAATGCAATCAAGGAAATGGATGGTAAAACAGTATATGGTCCCCACAAAGGTCCTAGCTTTAAGATCCAGGCATGTAGCAGAAACTAACTTTTGTGCATATTGCTTATTAGTGATTGTATTTCTCACTTGTTATTGTGGTTGCCTCTCCTTGTTATGTTAGCAAGATTAGCTGAATGTTTTTCTTGCTCTCAGGTTGCAGTTGCAAAACCAGCGGGAAAGGACAGGAAACGTCTTCGTGATGAGTACAAAAGTAGACGTCATAGTCCTGATCTGCCCACTGCATCGAACAGACATAGTCGAGATCCATCAGATTACAAATCAAAAGCCCCTAGACTTTCTGAAGCAGTAATTTCTATATCTACAAACACATTTCATTATTACTGTTGTGCATACGATTTCTTTTTTGTTGTACTTGAATCTTGTGACATTTATATTATTGAAGTTTTTGTAAAGGATGGAGTTTTTGATATTCGTTCACACATTTAGCGTGATTGCTAAAATAAGATTTTCATTTCAATTGTCTGAATCTTATTTAGGTATCGATGTTCTAGCGCAGATTTCCATCGACCCAGTTCACATATTTTCTCTTTATATCATACAGGAACCTGATTCTGCTGCTGATCCATATGAAGAGGCTGTTCTTTCATTGCCAGCTACAGTCAAGGAAAGGTTACTTCGTGTGCTGCGCCTTGGCATTGCTACTAGATATGATGTGAGCAGACTTTAACAGATTAATGTTTTTCTTACTATAGCCTTTCTTCAAAAAAAATAAAGAAAAATACTATAGCAGATTAGCATCCAGACAGGACAATGCTTCATTCAAGAATTGGCCATTAGTTGATTGGGTGTCTTAATACTTTCTTTTCTTAAATTGTTTTGTTCATGCTGAGATCTCTCTTCAATTCCTAATGTACTGAATTGTCTTGTTAACTGTTTTATTTATTTTACATAATGCCAGGTGGATATTCATTGCATAACTAGTATCAAGAGACTCCAAGAGTCAGCAGCTATAGCTGTCCTTGATCAGGTCTTCTATGTGATATTCAGTTATTTACAGTTCATCAAATTTGTTCATTCTAGGATATTCTTTCACTGCTTGCTTCTTTTACAGTTTTTAATATCAGGTGCTCACAAGCATGATAAACAAGCGTACCTTGCTTCATTGGTCTCGAAAGCGTATTTTCCTCAGGTGTTTATCAATGTTCACTCGTGTTTGTTTTAGTTTTTCTCTAGTTCCTATCTGCAACGAGTACCTTTGTTTGCAGAACCAAACTGACAGATTTGCAGATGAGATGAAATACATTTCACGACAGACAAGTGACTATAAATTGAAGGAAGCAGAGCCGATTAGCCTGTATGGTCGATCCTATCCATCTACAATTGATCATTCTGCTGCCAGACCAGAGGAGTCCGAGTTTCTTGGGCGTGGCCGATTTCGACCTGGGCCTGTTGATCATTCAGCTGCTAATATTGTAAAATCTGAGTTACTCTCTGTACATGGTGAACTTGCTCGACAACCAAATGATCAGTCTGTTGCTAGGTCCGTCGAGTCTGACTTGCTCAGTGCACGTGGTCGATTTCATCCGCCACAAACTGATCATTCATCAATTAGGTCAATTGAATCTGAATTGCTTGGTAGACGCAGTCGACATGATCCATTGCCGATTGATCGTTCTACTGTGAGGTTAGATGCTTATGAAACAACATTTAGTATTTCTGTGCTGAACTGCCCATATTTGTTTACTAAACCCAAAACTGTTGCAATTTGCTTTTCCGTGAGCTTCAATAGATCTTATTGATAATGATTTCTTTACAGATACACATTGTCTCCGCGCTTGTCTCAGCTTCCTTCACAGTATGATGACCCTGAAGTTGTTGGGAGACTAAAAGGAACTGTGTCTTATAGATCAGTTAGAACTTCACCGCAGCACGAATCCAGCATCAGACTGAATGCACCGCAGTACGAGTCTAGCATCAGATCCAACTTGCCTCACGGGTCTTCTAACGAGCGGCCCCTTCAACGCCCACAAATGCGGTTTGATCCTTTCACTGGCGAACCCTACAAATTTGATCCCTTTACAGGTGAGCCGATACAACCTGAGCCCACACCTCAGCAGCCGGAGTCGCAGAGCTTTTATTGATCATTAACCTAAAGTTTGTATGTGATCATAACTTATTCACATTCATGCTGGATAAACATGTTCTTCCATCACGCTCTTGTAGTGTGTGTAATCGACTTGTGGCGGAGAATAATCTGTTTGAACCTTAAACATTGCAAAAAGAAAGTAGGATATGTCGAATTCTCAAAACATATTTGTAAACTTTATTTTTCTGGAATTCAGTTGAAGGCCTAGAAGAGTTTCATTCTTTTAAAGTCCTAACAATCATTTCAAGATTTAGATCCGAAGGGGCACCTTCGGCTGTTCTCCGGCGAGTTGCCTCTTGCCAGCATTCTCTCTGCCCTTTAACCCGTTTTGTTGTCGCTGAGCCACGGCTGTAGCTCACTTCGTTACAGACATGCTCAGACAAGCTGCCGCAGATTGCTAATGTAGCCCTTGACGAAGAACTGGGCACCAGTACATGCCTTAAAAATGAAGATATAAAAGCTCAGTACTATATATATTATATACAATTTTCAGCAATGATCAAACGGGTGGCATGCAAACACTGCTAAGAATTGCTACTTTCCATGGGTGTCTCCTGATTAAATTTTGAAAGCGTTGAATATGATAAATCGAAGGTACTAATGGTCTTTTAGGCACTAAATTGGGACACAAGAAAAAAAAAATCTAAACAGTTGCCCCATATCATTTCAGAAGTGTCCACTTATTCTCGCTAGAGTAAAGAATTCAACCTCAAATGGAGAATGATAATTTTTAATTAGTTAAAAAGAGAAAGAAGATTGACTTCTAATTTTTTCTCTAAATTTTTTTTATTCAAATAGGATAACTTTTACCCTCTTTTCCCTTCAATCCAAACACACTTTAAAGTTTGACCAAATTTTTTGTATGAGTTTAAATTTGAAGTGAAATTTATAGTCTATTTATTTTGTTATCTACTTTGCTTCCTGTTTATATATGAAATTTGAAATTTTCAAGATGATATCGGAGTAGAATTAATAAGAAAAAGATGCAATCTTAAATTTGAGTAGAATTGAGGAGAATATAAATAAGGAAAAGATGTAAATTCAAAAGTATTTTCAAGGATTAATTTTCATTTGATATCTTTTGAGAGATTCTTGTGTCGTCCGAGAATCTGTGCTCTCTTTCTCTCTCACACATGCACACACGAGATCATTTGCTCGGCCTGCGAGAACTGAGCTCACAGGAGTTCAATTCTCTGAATCCATTTGTTCATGATATGTCGGAGATAGCGGATAGACATTGATCATCCAATTTTTATTGGCGCGAATTTAACTTCACAGTGAGTTGATGGAGGTTGCAAGGGGGCAACGCCCCCCTCTTCGAAAGGCCGGGGGTTCGATGGCGGAGTCCTCGAGAAATTTTTTAAGAATATATATGTAATTTATCTATTTTATGGGCGATTGCACTAACTCTATCGTATATATGTTATTTTTGGGGCAGTTATGTACTTTGGTGATTTGAACATAAAAATAGTGAAATCCTACGATCGTGAACGTAAGAGATTCATCTTCAAATTACGTAAAATTTTATATCTATTTTTCTGTGTGAAGATATTTCTATTCTTATTCTTCTTATTTTTTTTAAACAAGGTACCTGAATTTTTTCAACTGCCAACATCACTAGAAGTGTTCCTCAGTTGTTGGGCAACCTCTCAGAGCTTTGCGCCGTCTTGATCTCTCTTGGAATTATGGGCTTGAGATCGAAGATGGTTCTTGGTTCTCACATCTCTCCTCTCCGCAGTACCTTGACTTGGAGTAATGTGGGGATTAAGAAGTCATCTACTGCTTCCTTGGCTCTCCGAGTTGCACTTGGTCAATTCTCTAACTTCTATTCCTCAAGTTCTTCTTCCTCGTACAAACTTCACTTCCTTGCATGTTCTTGATCTCTCTGGCAATCTTTTAAACAACACATCACCGCCATGGTTGTTTGAAGTTGGTAGCTTACAGCAACTTGAGAACCTAAAAATCGAGTTAGCACTATCATTGGACGACTTAGCACTCATTGAGCTGTATTTGAGCGAAATTCTTATGATATTGTTCTCACTGAAGCACATTTCAGAATTCTCGCAAACCTCAAAATATAGATTTAGTTGGCAATCCGTGGAGAATTGACATTAAACCTGAATGAACTCAACCTCCAAAGTTAGCTGAGTTAAGCTTTGATATGAAGACATCTTCCATAAGTATGTCTAAGTAGAGATATCATCATATCAGATGCAATGTCGTCGTGGTTTTGGAACTTCTCTAGGATATGAAGACATCTTCATAAGAAAGTGAATGATTAGAGAATACATTATTTGATCCATTGTGTTAAAAATCAATGATCATATTTTTTTTCAATTAAAAATGTCTCATATTTTAATTGAATAAGCCATTAATTTTTAAATTAATAGATCAAGTTATTTGTTGCCCTAGCAAATTGCTATGAACTCTTATTTCCCATAAACTTTATGTATTTGTGGCAATCAATCTAGCCAAGATTAGACGTATATCATGACATTTTGAATAGTGTTACTTAACATTAATATTGTTCCCAATTTTCTTAGCCAAGTAGAATGATTAGTTTTAGTTAAACTACTAGAACATTTGTGCTTTAAAAAGGTTTATTAAGAGCGCAACATCTAATGTAGTCTTTTGGGATTACATGTGTGTGTGGATTGAAATAACCATTATATTGGACATATTAATGTTTCGTTTTCTTTAAGATAGATTGTGAAAGGGATAAATTCCAAAGTTCACGACACTAGTAAAATTGCCACGTGGAATGGTAAAAAGTTGTAACAATATATATTATGATATATAAAATCAGGGGCGGACCTACACTATGTGTAGGAGGGTCTCGGCCCCCCAACTTTTCGGTATAAAAGATTTTTATATATAAGTATATACTAATAGATACAATCAATATATAAAATAAGTGTTAAAAAAGAGCTAAGGTTATTTATTTGGTATAGTGGTTAGGGGGTTTTGGGTACTATGCTGAGTTCTAGGGTTCAAATCTTGGCTCCTCCCAATTTTTTTATTTTACTTTTATATGTATTGACCCCTTAATTTTTCGTTCTGAGTCCGTCCCTACATAGAATCATCAATATATATATATATATATATATATATATATATATATATATATATAGTTTCAAATAATCATTCTAATCATATCACACATATATAGGCACATCGAAATTCACACATATAATTTATGTTTGCCAATTAAATTTATATCAAGAGGTTAATCAAAGTGATATTTAAACATGAGTAAACATGCCATTAAAATACATAACTATTACATGTTCTAATTTTTTATGATGGATTAAAACAACTAACACATTGCTTAGTACTTGTGGCATACCTAATTAAGAAACAAAAAATAATTGTTTAATGCGAGGTAAAGTTATTCTATTTTTATGTTTAATTATCTTTTTGGAGCGAGATTCATATGTATATAAGTAAATTTTCGTAATTGAAGATGTTGTGATTATTCTTTAATTATTTTAATTATTCAAATAGATCAATTACAAAACATCGATGGAATAATTTCACTCTTTCATGGTTTGAACAATGTTTTCAAAATTCCGATACGAGGAGCCACCTCCGGCGATGCTCCGGCGAGCAGCTTCCTTCAACGTCCCGGCCTTCGCCCTTATCCCGCCGTCGGCGAGCAACTCCTCTACCTTCTCCTTAACCTCATCCCTCGTCACGATCCCTGATCCCTCGCCAGCTTCCAAGCTCAGGCCAACCTTCCACACGTTGCATATGTAGCTCCGGTTGATGAACTGGTCAGTGAAGTAAGGCCAGCACAGGAACGGCACGCCGTTCATCACTCCTTCCATTGTCGAGTTCCACCCGCAGTGCGACACGAAGCAAGCGACCGAAGGGTGCGCCAGCACCCGCTGCTGAGGGCACCAGTCGACCACCATCCCCCTGCCTGCGACCTTGCTGCAGAACCCCTCGAACCATGCGTCCCCGGCGTCGTGAGCGAGGTCCGGCCGCACGACCCACAGGAACGGCCTGCCGCAGAGCTCGAGCCCCAGCGCCAGCTCCTGGAACTGCCGCCGCCCGAACACCGTGAAGCTCCCGAAGGCGACGTAGACGACCGAGCCCTCGTCCTGGTCGTCCAGCCACCCCATGCACGCCGCGTCCTCGCTCCAGAAATGGCCCACCGCCTTCTTGGGTCTCTGGCTCGCCAGCAGCGGACCGACGGGCAGCATGTTGCGGAAGAGATCGAAGGTGGCGGGCTCGAGCTCGTGGAACGAGTTGCAGATGACGAACTCCGCGAGGTCGAGCGCTCGCCTGTTTTCGAATATGAACTGGAAGATGGTGCTCTGTCCTTTGGGGTCGCCGGCGTTGTTCCACGAGAAGTGGGCCGTGTCCAGCGGCGGCGCGCCGGGGAACAACTGGAACGTCCGCTCGTCTGCTCTCGGCAATCCTGCTCCAGTAGAACAAATTTAAGACATTAAAACTTACCCGAAATGCTTATATATATAAGGAGCTTGCAGCGCACTTTTAATCTCGTGTGTCTAGCGCAACAGAAAATAACGATAATATGTAAAAGAAAAATTAAACATTGTTTATTTGTACAGAAAGTGTCGTTACTTTCTGTATAATTATGTTACACATTCCTTTTTCCATATATATATATATATATATATTGAGTTGAAAAGATTAATAATTTTGTTTCCACTGATTAATTTCAATGGTGAAAAAAATATGTCTGTAAACATGTCAGTTTTCAGCTATGTTTGCATGATTAGCTACAAAGCATTTATGCTCATCAAGGACTGCAGTGACATCAAGCTCTATTTAAAGCGTACATGAATAGCAAAAAGTTTCCCTTTGGAAACAAAAATAAATTCTCCTAACACTCGTGTACAAATTACTAAGAGGTGAAAGATTAAAATGATATTTGAGAGATGATTAGAATGATATAAAAATACCTGTGGATGATATTCTTTCTTACAAGATAACATAGTTATCAATAGCTTTTTTTAATTTATATCATATTTTTTAAATTTTTATCTTATTTAATTTGTATCATAATTATCATTCATGATGGCACCTCATCAAAAGACTTCCAAAAAAACTTTTATATATAAAAAAATAAAAAAATATATAACATATGTACAGAAAATATCGATATTTTTTATTGTTGTGAATATTATTTATATATTATTCAAATTATGGAAGTGTTAAGGGACACTTTTAATATAGCACACTTTCAATGTAGTCAGTGTAGCGCAACAGAAAATAACGACACTATCTGTATAAAATATTTTGAGCATTGTTCATTTGTAAAGAAAGTGTCGTTATTTTCTATACAAATACGCTACATATTTTTTTTCCAAGTGTCTAACGTTGGAAGCAGGGCTAAAATCTTTGAATGATCCAAAGTCCAAACCCAGATTTTGCAGATAATCAGGACGTACCATTGGCATGAAGAATTCCATCCTGGATTAGCTTGGGAATACTGAGATGGTGTGCTAAGTTCACTGAGGCTGAAGGCCACAACACGGCTCTCCTCGTTCCCATCTTCTTTGCCACTCTCAACGCCCACCCCATGTACCCATCGGCAACCATCCATGCAACCTCGTCGCCCCTCTCGTTCCTCTCCCGTATCACTTCCTCCAGCTGCTCCGGCATGACCTTCAAGAAACCGTCGACGAGCTTTCCGAGATCCTTCCGGTCCTCGCCGGGGGCCAGACCGTCGGCGATCGAGACCATGTCGATCCCTTCGAATTCGGCGTCCTCGTCCGCGGGCCCGGGCATCGCCGACAGGATCCGGCGGTGGTTGAACTCGGTGTTGACGTAGGTGACCTTGAATCCGTGCTCGACCAAGCAGTGGGAGAGTGCTAACAAGGGGACGACATGGCCCTGTGCAGGAAAGGGCAGGACGAGGACATGATGAGCTTTGCTCATTGCTGCCTGCTTCTGCTGCTCAGCTGCTGCTGCAGATGGATGAAGGCGTGATTCAATTGCAGACTGATCTGGTAGCCAAAACCTGTGGAGCTGATTTGATTGTCTGCATGCATGCATTTACTGTAATTTATGTGGCGCATGAATTGTGGTACATATCCATCGTATTCATTTTGATGACTTTTTATTGTCACTTTTGTATGTCATCTAATGGATTCATATGATGCGAAAAAGTGGGCTTGTCCTCTGCCTAATGGAATATATATATAATACCCTCAAAGTTAATAGGACATCAGGCCATGTGGCAGCAGGGGCGGACCTACCTATAGTGCAGGGAGGGGGGGCGAGGTATAGGAAGTGTGTATATATATATATATACTAGTAGATACAATCAATATATAAAATAAATGCTAAAAAAGAGCAAAACTATCTATTTGGTGTAGTGGTTAGAGGGTTTTATGTACTATATAAAGGTCTAGGGTTCAATCCTTGGCCCCTCCCAAGTTTTTTTATTTTACTTTTATATGTATCGACCCCCCTTAATTTTTCATTTTGGGTCCGTCCATGTGTGGCAGCCCACCATGTGACCAAAACAAAAATATGTAAACGGGGATTTACTCTTTCTTTAAAATTTTTATATTTAATTTGAAAAGAATTGATTGTGAAGGAGAAAGAATATAGGAGGAAAGATTATGATGCATGATAGATGTTGATTAGGAAAAAATCATAAAATGCATATTAGATGTTCGATAAAATATATCTAAGAAAATATTATAATCATTCTTTTCCTAATGTTTATGAAATAGAAATGAATTATGATAGTTATTGTTGTTGAGCAAAGAAGATCATGAATTAATATAAGATGTTTATAGTTTATTCAAAAATAGGAGCATATTAAATATTTTGTTCAGATTTCGTAGCTACTGTTTAGAGGTCATTTTGACTAGGTTGCAATTGTTCAAAAACTATAAATAATACATAGAAACGTAGGACGTATGTCTTGAAGTCTAGTTTGCATAGTCACTTATTTCACCTTATTTTGAGTTGAATTGTAGTAGTTATGATCAAAATACTATAGCACTATCAAACTGTTCCGAACCATGATATGTTCATTTTGAAAAATACTTAGTAAACTGGGAAGACATTATTATTGGTTGATATTTAGGCTGAAAATATATGCTTGAGTGAAGCTTCAAATGGAGTTGGTCCTATATAGTTAGGATATGTATAACTAGAGTTATAAATTTACGATTCATGTTTAAGTTCATTCTTATAATTATTATGCACGCCTAGGGTGTATAGCAAACACTACAACAAAAACTCAAATTTGGGGCGGTCTAGACCGCCCCAAATATGGTTAGACCGCCCCAAATTTATAATTTGGGACGGTCAAGCCGCCAAATCGAAGGAGTCGAAAAAAGTGTGGTTGCAAAAGGATTTGGAGCGGTTATGACCCCCTCAATTGGGGCGGTCCGCCCAGACCGCCTCACCTCATTTGGGGCGGTCCTTGCGGACCCCCTCAATTGGGGCGGTTTCTAAGACCGCCCCAAATATAAAATTACAGTATAATACAAATATTTCAAATTATGCAATGATAATATAATCACACACATAGGAACCACAAATAATTTACATTATACAACTTTTATACAAATTTTTTTTATTTATACACAAAGTTTGTCTTACATAATTTTTTCAAGAATAATATAATTATCCAAAGAAAAAATTTATGCATATAATACATCAATGTAGCTGACATGACATTCATACGAGGACATTGTAAGCATCTTGAAAGTTGATCTATGTGTGCTTGTTGTCGATTGAAATCTTAATGATCAATCAGCCAAGTCTCTTTTTGTCGAAGTGTTGTAATAGTCTATGAGTTCATGTCTAAGGGTTGTATTTCATTACAAATGCATCCAGCACCACATCATTAGCAGAAAGCAAATTGAATGAGCTATTCCAATGTCTTGCGGCTGTAATTGAAGAATAAGAATAATGTAAAAACACATAATTTTGACTCATTGCGGTAGAAAGAATAAAAGAAAAGAACAAACAATATAAGTTTGAGAGTAAAATTCAAAAGATTAAGATTTCATCAAAAGACAAAAATGTAAAATTGTCCATTAGATGAAGTTAGAACTTAAAAATAATACACATATAAAAAATAATGCACAGTAGAACTTAAAAAATGTCGGTCTTAAGTTTTGAAGGAACCAATATTATTCCAAGAAAATATTAAGCTCTAAAGGTTACTGCCATAGGACTACATTACCTCAAATTGGTTTTGTAGAGACTGCACATAGTTAATTATCTCATCTAGCATATGTGCCTTTCCATTGACCTAAAAAGACAACAAAAAGTGTTATAATTCACCTTCAGATTCAGAGAAAAATAATGCGGTACTAGTCAAGAAAGAGTTGTTGTCGATCGAGAGAGCATTTGTGACGATGTCCATGTCCATGGAGTTGTTTCTATCATAGGTCCTAGCATCAGTTCCTGGGACAT
>LTAE01002001.1:0-40842 GCA_001647135.1 Pontederia paniculata | reverse complement strand
TAATAATAATAATAATAATAATAATAATAATAATAATAATAATAATAATAATAATAATAATAATAATAATAATAATAATAATAATAATAATAATAGAGAGGGAGGTGGTGGGTGACGTCTTCCTGCGTCGTGGTGCAGCAGCCGATCACACGGTGCCTGTCTTGCGTTCCTCGAGATCTCTTTCGTTTTTATTTATATGACCATGCCGAGCTCACTTTTACCGGGTTCCATGAGCAAATTTCACTTCTAACCTTTCACCTTTTGCAAACTTGTAACACCTCCCATCCATATAAAAATTTATCCATTTGAACTAATGATTCTTAAAAATTTAAAATAATAAACAAATAATTATCTTCCATAAAATATGAGAAGCTCCGAAAAAAAGAAAAATGTAATAAATCAATGAAAAAGATTAAAAATTAGTCCCACCTGAATAACATTCAAGATCCATTTGAAAACTCGTAAGAGACTAAGTTCTATTTTGTAATATTATAATATGATAGATATTGAGTTTTTAACGGGAATAAATTATTACTCTAATATAATTTTTTAATAGGCTTGATATGTTACAAAACACGCCTCATTTTTTTAATTTATTATTCAACTTAATTTTATAATAAATCATCATATTTTACTTATTGTTATAGGAGTGACATTTAGTGTTAAAAATCCATTATATTTTAGAAAAATAGTTAAAAGGTTTTTTACTCTCAAATTTGTCCCTGTCGGAATATCTGATAAATAGATGTATTTTACATTATTCGGTAGGCAGTCAATGGAATTAACTCGAGGTTAGATGCAAGTTTGACTTTGACCGGATTATTTAACAAACTACTTTTGGTTGTTGAAAAAACAAATTAATTTAATTATGGAGAGAAATATCTCTCTTGAATCTTGATAATGTATCTGTCAAAGCTAGTTACTTATTTTTAAAATATTTTTTCAGGGTAGATCGAATTATTAATACTGATTAATTTGGTATTTGAACGGAACTAAAAAATATGTATTAATTATTTATGTTAAAAATCTAATTTTAAATGAAATTTAAAGAAAGAGAAATGTAACTTTTGAAATAAAAATTTTGGAAAGTCATAAGTTACCTTTTTATCATTTTTCTTGTCAAGAAATTGGGAAAATTGTTTCATGCAGTTTTTTGGAAAAAAGAAAAGCCAATCATGGGCATCTAGATCTGACCATACCTCCTTAATAGGAACAAACACATAGATGCCTTAATAATTAGATGGAACCCATCCCTAAGTTCTGAAAGGGCCTGTCTGCTCTGCTTTCAGGCACTCTGTTTGCAAGCGATTGATGTGTTCTGGACAGCTCGAAATGACGCATGCCAAGGTTGAGGAGGAATTCACGCAGAGGTGTGTTGCTTGCAAGATCCATCCGTCAAGAAGACAAAGGCATGTGTAGAATAATGTTTCATACATTACTGCTGCAATCAGGCACGTACTGACACACACCCCCCATCTGTGCCCAGAAATTAACACAGTTCTGAAAGGGAAATAATACATCCACTGTGTTTGGAAACGCCCCATCAGCTAAAATTATATTTCACATCAATTCCAATCATAATATTCACTTTATATTTTCCTAACCATCCGCCTAAAAGTTCTTCTCACACTCTCACAATAACTATTCCTCTAAATATTAAAAAAATAGAAAAATGAGTTAGTAGGATTTAAATTTTTTCATTCACCTTTTATGTTGACCAGGAACTAATATGATACTTATATGTGAAAAAAAAAACAATAGTAATGTGCACGTATATTCATATGAGTTTTGAAGATGTGTATCATTTTCTTTATTTTTATTAACATTTTATAACTTAAATCGTTTTTGTCTTAGAAATAATATTGTAACATACTAAATTATTTTTCTATGAGATCTGAATCGATATTTTTTTTAAATCATCACCAAAGACTTACTAAACTGCTGTTTAAAATAATGTCAAGAAAAAAATAATAAAACTATTTGACAACGTTCATATTATATGTACACAATTTTTTTATTGTCATTGATACAAATTGTCAATTTTTGTGAAAATTCTTATAAAAATCGTAAATAATCATAGAATTGGTAAGAGTTAAACATAAATGATCATAAAATATCAAAATCTTAATAAACTTAATGGTCACTACACAAGTGAAGACTTTACCTTAGATTAAATAGTGTTGCCGAACATTACATGCTTAGGCATAAAGGATGAGGTACGTAAAAATTCGAACTCCAATAAGACTTAAACCAAGAGCTAATTTCATTCACCCGTGGGAATTTTTGAAAAATAAATGTAAATAAGAACTTTTGAAAAAAAAAACGCATGGTGAAGCAATTCGAAGATGATCAACTTTAGGCTCGCACATTAACGTTGGATTTGTAAATAAATTTATTTATCATTATTCAACAATCAATATAAAGTAGGCATGCAAGTATTCATTATCATTATGCATCAAGCAATATAACGTAGGCACACAAGCATTATTTATCATTACACAACAAGAAATATAAAGTAGGTACACAAGCACAAGTAGGAATTTCTCAATGGCGACGTTCCATGGTCTGCTCCATTGGGGGCATCATGACTAAGATGGGCTGGCCATTGAACCCAGGGTGAGGTAAGCGACGGCGCAACTCGCGACCTTCTTGGCATAATGAGCAGAGGTGACAAGCGTAGTGTGTAGCAAAGTCGCAGACTACTTCCAAACGTTCACGCTGAACATCATCCTCCACGACACTTCCGCATAACCCGCATGATCTGGTAAACGCCTCGAAGCTACCCTGTTATAGGAAAAAAAGGCACATTCACATATTTCATGTCTTAAAAAGAAAAAACAAGAGAGGACCGTCCAAAGTCATGCAGTAACAAAAGGAGGAGGTCAAGCCAACAATTTCTAGGGAAAACAAATATTGTAACTCAAAACAAATGCTAAATTTGATGGTTAGAAGTTAGAACCAGTATAAATCCTTGTGAAGGTAGAATGAAATGAAAATCAATTAGTGAAGACCATGAAGCAATCGACATTGTTACCCCCCAACAAGAAAAAAACATATGGATAATTAAAAAAGTAACCTTAGAAGTCGATCGTTCATTTTTTTTTCTCAACATAATTATGGAAAACAATAAAATGGAAGTCTGCACAAAGTATTTCAAGGCCAAAGGGCTTACTTCGAGGTTGAACCTCCGACGAATGGTAGTACGGGTAGGATGTGAAAACCAAGGTGCTAAGCAGTTTGAACCAAAGAGGAAATTTCCAAGCATATAGAGACCAGCATAAGACATGCAATTATTCGCAAAGGATCCAGGACCATCTCCGAGCCTTTCTGCATTACTCCCAAACAAGACACAGGGAGCAAGGGTACCAAGAAGACCTGAATATTTATGAAATAATTAGTGCATGAGGAGCTTTAAGCAACAAGTAGAATGTTGGTCACGACAAAATCATAATAAAGGAAAAATGACTTGAATAAGTAAAGTTTTTCTTCAGAAGAAAATTAATAATCGATTTGTGGCATAAGCTTTTACTAATGCCTAATAGGAAACATGACGGTAAGATACGCAAGGCAATATACCTAATAACACAAGACCTAGCAGGCGCTGGCCAGGCCCGCCAGGGATAAGATGTCAACAAGCATGCTTATCCCCATACCATCAAGACTGAAATCGACATCACATTAAACCTAGCCACTCTTGTGAGGTGTCGCCATAAGGATTAGTTCTTCTAAGAAGGTCTTAAGCATCAGGAATCGACACACAATGGGATAGTGCAAACAGAAATTACAGCTTGCAAATATTTCACAAAAGGAATTCAATTAAACATGACACATCTTGGACACAGATTGAAGTTACCCACTGAAAATCAAAATTGGCATAAACAAATACTAAAATGTGCATCTACCTTTTTACATTTATTCTAAATCAAGAAATTTTAAGGGCGGCAAAATGATACATAACAATTGAAAGTAATATCTATTAGAAAGACAAAACATTTGCATCAATCTCCCTTCCAGGTTTTCAACTCAATCTGAGAAAAGAAGGAAGATTCCACGTTTTTTGGACCCTGCATATCACAGCACTGATCCTTACCGGTTCAGGCTTGATCCAACCAGGGTAGGTGGAATTATGGTACCTTGTCATGGTCTTATATGTGATTAATGATGTTTAATCTTTGCCAATTGCCAAAGGTGCGTTTGTGGTGCAGGGTGCTCTTTTAGAAAAAGGAAAAATCATTAACGAGTTCAATTGTGTTCCAGAATCGTGCAATCCCACTACGAATTCTCCTGCTTTATGATGATTCGACCAATTTGTTGCAGAAAGATCAAATTTTTGACATTAGTTTTACCAGTTCGACGATTCTAACTTTTAAAATCAGAGCAATCCGGCTATAAAATCCTAAAATCTAATAGAAGAATTCAACGAATGTCTCTAAGAGAGAGCAGGAATAGGACGCACAAACTTCGAAGTCGCTGCTGCAGAACTCATCATTGCGACCGAGGCAGGAGAAGAGGCCTGAATCCCAATGGTTCCGGCGGACCGGAGAACCGAGGACGCTCCCGTGCGCAAGGGGGAGCCCGTCGGCCGTCCACTCCGCGGGAGCCTTTCCGGGGGCCAGCGGCGCCACCGCCGGCGGTGGAGGAGGCGGGATTTTCTCGACGGGAGCCGGGGCGTGCTCGAGGCCGTCGAGATGCTTCATGAGAGGGCTCGATTCCTCCGGATTCGCCATCGACGGGGAGGAGAGAGCGAGCAGAGGCCGCAGCGACGGAGAGACCCCCCACCCCCAACACGTTTTGGAGAGCGAGAGAGCGATGGAGAGGAGGCTTCGCCGCGAAGTAAACGCGCAAAGGACCAACCCGACGAGGGGTTACGAAAGCACACACGAGAGGCCCTCATACTACCGCGGCTATTTTGTTGGGCCGAACCCGAGTCCAGGCCCATAACATTATTAAAAAGGCTTCGACGGATAACATATCAGTGTCCCAATATCTTTTTACTTTTTATAATATTCATTTGTTAATTAACGGCTTATCTAATAACTTATTAATTATTAATGTTAAAAATTAAGATACAAGAATAAATTAGATAAGTTTAGTTTGATCTAATTTTAGTTATGAGTTTGTGTTATTAGTTATGTAATGAATAATTAAGAAAAAATAATAAATATTTTTTTAAAAAAAACGAAAATAAACATTGAGAAAAAAAGGTACAAAACACCACTAATCCATTATGTGAAAAAATATAGAATAAGGGAGATGAATATTAATATATTTCGCTTATGAATGATTTCTATTATTTATTACCGAGGAAAGGAGACAAAAATGAAAAAAAAAAGAAATGGAAAAGAAAAAGCAAGATAGAAAAAAAAAGCGTAAAAAGAAACTGTTAAAAGGCATACAAGTTAAAAAGTACTGAAAACTACTTAGAGAGGTTCAAGCTCGCCTATTGTACGAAAGTTCAAACTTAAGAGCATATTGAACGGTTTGGTACCTCCAACTCTTATTGTTTCCCCACATAAGTTTAATCATTGTTAGTGTATGAACTAGGGACAGAGAGATAGGATTCTCTCAGTCGAATGAGGGACTTCTTACACACGCCCGTTATCTTATATACGATCTATGCACGCGTCGCTTGCATATATGTTATCACCACATTTTACACACGACTCCAACGACAGATAACAGATTGGTGTCACACGGACTCCTCTGTCTGGCCGAGTGCGTGATCAATAGAGATAGGCATGCGTCGTCGAGCTAGAATCGGTCGCGAAATTGATCACGCCTTGCGTTATCTATCACGGTCGTGATATATGTCATCATGACTCGTCACATATTACAACAATTACCAGACACATAATTATCTGTGATAAAGTATTAGTAAAAATACTTGGACAATTTGAATTCCGTTTACAAGAGGTGATAAAATCTCAGTTATCTCTAACGCTTATTAATCTTTTTAATAGTGAAAATTTTAGTGTTAGATCGTATTCATTAAGAACTGTATAAAGAGTCATAAAAAAATAGATATCAATCTTTAATTCACAATTACACAAGAGATATTGCAGCAAATTTTAGACAAGACAAAGTTACCTGTAATGACTAAGGAATTTCTAGAATTTAGTAGTCATGTCCATTACTTTTCATTCGCAAATTCGATTTTATACAAAATATAAAATAAAGGCAAAATTTCTGAAGTAAGAGCGCAATTAGTTGGTAAAGCTGGTGGATCAATCCTATGACGATATCATTATAACCAAAACTATATGATTAAATCTTGTTCTGATGGTAAACTTAGATAAAATTTGATTTTTAATGATTCTAGATAAATACACAACGGTACGTTGACCCAAATATCCGGGATCTCTTCTGGAACAAAAGCTAATGTGACGAGACCTTACAATTTGGCTGGGAACGGAAAGGCGATTACAATAATTACATATTCGTCTTTTGCAAACTTCCTTATGTGGTGACGACACAAAATTGAGGGCAAATGTGATGGTTTATCATATAAACCTCGCGAGATCATAATCGTACTGTTACTGTGTGTAGCTCGAACAAAATTTGGAAATACGACGATGAAGAATCTTATTGAGTACCTATTTGCTTTTAGTTTATCATTCTTAATTTCTTATACTAGATTCATAAACCTAACTTTATAAATGAAAAAAAGTAACCTTTAATCAATCTGTTATATATAACGGCGTCAATCAAGCATTTCTCGATGAAAATCAACCAAAAAAAGTAAAAGACATTAAGAAAAGAGAATGAAACCGCTGTTGTTTTCACTCTATCGGCAACAGCATCCAAACAAATCCATTAATCGACAGTAATCATGCAGTTGAAGATCCACTTGCAAATGCACCAATGGCGTCTCCTCTCAGAGCCTGAGCATATAAATCTTTTACCAACAGCAAAAACATCATATGCAAGAGATGACTTCTCAGCAAACGCAGGCACAAAACCCTCGTCTTCCAAGCAGGATAACATGAATGACAGATGATCGTCAGAAGATGAAGGCTGTAGGATCCAACTCAAAACAGAAAAAGAACCAGATGGCAGTGCTTTTCATTAGTTGCCGCAACAAAATGGTTGGCACTAAAATGTCTTGTTAAGGATTCAAAAATAACTATAATACATAAAAGCCAACCCATTGACTTGTCTTACACTTTGAGCTGACCCCTCTGTAGAAAGATATTGTACAATTTGCAACAGCAGCTGTTGCCTGGGCCGGCAACTGCTCTAAATTACTGGGTTACCCCAGAACCTGATCAAAGTATGAAAATCAGATGCCATCCAGCAAAGAATAAAGAAAGAACTCCCAAAGACCACTGAAGTTTGGCTCACCATTAGACAGGCAACTTGCAGATGATCCCCCGAAGTAATGGTGGTCTTGGTTGATCCTTTTTTTTACAGATGAAAAATCAATTGCTGACAATAACAATCAGCTAAAGGAGGACACACAAGATAACCTCAGTTCATAAGAACATCTAATGGATCGAAATCCAAGGATTAATCAGAATCTGTATCTATTCTGAAGTACAACCTTGGCTTAACAGACCTTGGCTGCTGAGGATGTGATAATGAATTATCAGCCTTCCTATTATTTGATTTCACATTGTTTGACCTATCTTTTGTACTAAAAAGCAATGGACCTGCATAGAGAAATTTAGACAGATTAATGTCCATAAGAAAACCCTTATTCAAAATAAAAAACAAAAGACAATGAGGAGAATGTATCGCCAAAATTGAGGTGGAACATTAGATGACAAAAAATTGAACCAGAAGAACATTCGCAGATCAAAACACCACCAGACCAATGCAAGAGAAGTCATTATCAAGATCAAACACCAATTAAATAACATGTCTAAAGCACAAACCAAAAACAAGTAACATGATTATCAAGATGATACACCATTATATAGCATAACTGTAGTAAAACCAACATTGTAGAAATGATAACCAGAAAAGTTAATCCTCGACTTGGATGGCAACTGGTCTTTGATATCTCAGACACATTTTGACTGTCAAAGAAGTATAATGCAAAGTAGATTTTTTTTAAAGAGGACAGGATAAATTGTAATAGTAAATACAATATAGCTACTCGACTCCTACTTTCGAGAAAGAAAAGAATATCTAGGTACTCCTACTAATCATCCAGGTATATTACTAGAGCGAGGGATATAGCAACAAAGCCTAAATATAAATCTCAAATAGTAGAGAAAGAGATTCCAGCTATAAAAAAATCATTCAAGTAATAATTAGAATTCCTTTTGATGGGTAATCAGAAAATTAACTCTAACACCTCATACAGTAAAAATCAAAAGTAAACTTCAAGGACCATTTTCTTCTGTTTAGTGACTGAATTGGTCTGTCCAGACTGTACTAACCGCCTGTTTGGGGGGTTTACTTGTGTTTTCGTTGCTTGATTGGATAGTTATCTTGACATCAATTTCTATGTACAAGCACCTAATTAACTAGTTATTTCTATATTAACTAGTATAGTGTTGGCATGAAGTCATGTATTACAAATAGCGTAGTGTACTTAAATTCTTTCAACTGAAACAATGTATGACAATGCTCATTCAAGCTAGAAAGAAAGCACTACTTGTATATTTATCCTAATCAGGGAGGATATACCATCTTCATCTGATGGCTCAATCCTTCTCTCATTAGGTGGAAACTGTTGTCTTGAACTCTGCCCATCTGCAGGGGCAAATTCACTAGGTCCACCCGCAGCAAGTCTAAGTGATATCCAATCATCGGAATCAATCACATTTGTTAAATCAGCATGATCACCTAAATCAACCTGCAAAGGATCTCCAGCTGGTCGACTAGGAAGAAATATTTGCAAAGAGGGATCATCACTTGCAAATGCTAGGGGATTATCAACCAGGGGTCCACTAATTTCAGTGCTAGGATGACACGTGGAAAGGTCTTGGGCATGTGAATTATCATTTAAACCATCAGTTGCTATTAAATCATAGTCGGCTATTGATCCACACCCAAAGGAAGCGTTTGAATCAACTAAACCCTCCGGAATTTCAGTTTCTGTTCCAAAAAGTTGGAAACCAGGGCCTGTCTGATTCTGCATTGACCACATAGGTAAAACAAAATCATCAGTATGACTAAATAGATCAGTGCCACTTACTCCCATGCTAGGTTCTCCAGGATATCTTTCTGAAACCCCTGCATGATTGGTGATATGTATACCGTTGTCAACAGCTGTACCATTCTCATAGACTGTCTCTGGAGGGATAAGATTATCGTCATCAGAGTCACTAAGGACAATAACATCTGGATCTTTTGATTGTTCTGGAGTAACTCCATTTTCAATCTTGTATGCTGGATCAAAATTGAAAGAATCAAGCTCGTGGCTGTTGTTTATGGATAGTTCAAAGTTTCCCATAACCTCCTGGTTGACACTTGGGTCATCACCATCTCTGTAACTTCCAGTTGCGCTACTGCTCATGGGGACATGATTCTCGAAACGATATTCAGATTCCCCAACAAAAGGATTTCTCAAAGATTGAAGCTTCATATCTTCCTTCTTATTAATCTCCCACACTCCATTACGATTACGTTTCATCCCTATTTTCAGACCTGTATTCCCTTCGGAGTTACCTTCCTGCTTAATCTGTTTTAGCTTCTCTAAGTTGGGCTTGATTTCCACCTCTGGAGCACGGCAAAGAGAACCATCTGGTAAATGCCATTTAGCAAGATCCTTAGATTCATTTTCATTTTTCGCACGCCAAGACCCATCAGGCTTAACATCGATTTCAGTTACATCTTCTATGCAACTCCGCATCTGCCTCATCACAGTGAAGTGGTAAGAAACTGTTTAACATAAAGCCTCAAAATCAACTTAAGTAATAAGAATATCTGGGAGCACCTACCATAGACGTGATGCGGTTGAAATATGGATCAATAATGATGTTTTCAAGAGAAAAGTTCCTAAGGCATATTGGGCACTGCCACTGGATCAAAAGGAAAATATAAACTGAGCGACAATGAAACAATAATACGAAGAAATAAACGCAAACAAAACATATGATGACCTTACGAGAACGTTGGTTAAGTTCCACAAAAGTTTCAAGATCAAAACAACCCGTATGAACACAAGGTTTAAATCTTCCAGCTATCCTAATACGTGATCCACTCATCTGCAATTTAAAAGAAAATGAATCATCACTTTCTGGAAGCTGAGAATGCAAGTCTCAACAAATCTTCTGTGTAAAATTAAAAATCCGTTAAAATATTTTGTGGAGGTGCTTCTTCAGGATATCATCAATAAAGCACATTCAAGAAACCAAAAAACTATAGTGCACAATATATGAAGATCATTTTATGCTACAAACATTTAAAGAATATGCATAACCTAGACAATGATTTCAGAAAATATAAATTTGGTACAGTAGAAATTTAACAACATGCTGAACAACTAGCTTGTGGATAGAGCTTAAATATGAAGAATTTCTCAAAGGTCAACATATAACTACATAATTGAAAAACATCACTAACAATCATTCTTTATTAGCAAAGACAACATTAGTGCCGTAAGTGTGCTTCGTAGATATGGCTGTGTATGTGATCAATTACTCTCTTGCTTTAAGTGACAGATACTACATCTACGCTGAACTAAAAATTTTATCTCTCCATTGGGTCCTTTTTTGAGAGCGTTTTCCACATGAACTCATATCCATTATCATAAGATTGGTTATCCCCTACTAATAGATAATAAAAACTTAGTTTACATTACCCTTTCAGTTAGCAAAATTAACTCGGCAACGTGATTGCATTCTCTAATTGAACTAAATTTTTTTATCATAAGGTAATTACCACCTAATAATGAATGATCACACTCAGGCACATTAATATGTTCGTGCGTGCATAAGCACTTTGTTTAGTTTAACATTTTGGTTATGAGAATTAATCTAAGAACATGATTTATAATTAAATCACCTTATTATAAAAATGTGATTCACAATCAAATCACCAGAAACTGAGTTTATGATTCTCTTTGAATGGAGAAATGTTTTGGTGAGCCTAAGTTTTCACTTTGCAGCTTTTGAAAGAAAATATTGTTTGCTCCAAAATAGGGAAAGTTTACATTTAAATGGAAAATGTGTTTTAACTTCCACTTACAGGGCAACGGAGACTGACTGTGACTGAATCAGCTACTACTTCTAGATCACTATCACCATCTGCATTATCAGTAGCAGTTCCACCACCAATGCAGCGACGAATACGGGCGAGGGCATCCTCGAAATGCTCACCATCTGCTTCCTTGGGAATCAAACTTAAAACCTGCATACAAGTGATGGGTTTATTGAGTTATCATGCCAACTAAAAAGTATGGGATTATCTCAATCTCAATGAAGAACCACAGGAGACCAAAATCACCCTTCAAAGAGGCACATGAATGTCTCGTATGCATGAAATTTAGAAAGTCATTTGTTTCCAAATAAAAAATGATTTTAAAGAGAATTATCAATTTCGTCAAACCCCCTATGAATGCGATAATGTACCCATCCTTAATCGGCAGACGTCTACCTGAGGCCACCTGAGCGAACCGAACGTTAGCGGCTTAATCGTGAGCCGCCAAGTACCAGTCTCGCAAGAGCACTGATTTAGTTTCAGTGCATGATATATATACATAAGTATATATTGAAAGGGATGTCAGATGATATATAATTACGATATAAGCAAAAATGAATGTTTGTCATCGAGACATGTGCTTATGCAGTTGTGCCTACGCCTTGGCTGCCCCATTGCGCCTCAAACTTTTAATTATTATGCTTAAACATTTAACTAAAGTATTTACACAATCTAAAAGCTTTTATGCTGAGGAAAGAAGACTTGTTGCTGAAGAAAAGTAACTAAAATATGTCCAATAGAATAAATATTGACAGATGTTTCCTTCTATTAGACAAATTTAAGTTTTCATGTAAACCAAACACGATAATATGAAATCCAAACAACTTAACCATATAGTAAAATCCTATAAAACTACCTGTTGAACAGTCCGTCTTTTTGCCAAACGAATTCCAACACAGAAAGTTCGAGCATCACCCCTTGATAAACGAATTTTATTTACTCCCTCCCTACTGCATGTTGTTATCTGAACAAAATATCGAACAATTGAAAAAAAAGGTTAGAAATCTCCCAGTGAAATGTATAGAGACAGCAACTTAAGGCACAGAACTATTGGTAAAGAAATACAGTGGTTAAACCTAATCATGGTTTTCGTGTAAAAGTATGCAGCCAAAAGTCCCTGTCTATACTGTTTCAGGAGAGTTCGGCCACAACCAACCTCTTCTATGAAGGGCTATCCATTATTTCGCATATAGTGAAACCCAAGGAAACCAAACCAAAATATTTAATTTCAGTTGGTCCAATTTGTAATCAAAGAAACAAACTAAAACAAAATAATGAAATTTCAAAATCTGTTCATTTCCTTCCCTGCCCTGGTCTATAGCCACAGAGCTTCTATTCAAGTTGGGAGCCGAATGTTGCATTAAATTGATTGGAACTGCACCTGGATATCTGGATTTTGATAAAGTTGGTTAGAGTGAAAAACTGTTGGTTCAGAATCAACAAAATTTCTACGGTTCAATCTCTGCTCCCGTTCAGTTTGATTTATCCAAAAGGGTTCAAATAAGGTTTTGGTATAAACAGATTTATTTTTTCTTAGGAAAAGGTTGGTCATATGGAGAGCCGTATGTTTTTCAGAGGTGAAAGAGGATGCCTGAACCATTGTATTAGTCACCCATATAAACGAAAGACTTGAGAAATTACGGTGTGGACAAAACTATAAATGGTGTATCAAAATGCAGAAACTTGTACCTTGCAAGTGCTCCTTCCAGTCCCAAAATAAAAGAATGAATAATGTTTTCTTTATATAATATTGAGCACCACCAAAAATGATTTCTCTGAAAGGAGCACGTCCAAAGAAAACTTTACTATTCCTTTCTTTCCTAATGGCCCAAAGTACCACTAGTGACATGTCTCTCTGTTTGTCAGATATGCATGTGGAGGATGGTTGTCGCATTCGGAAAGTGTTCATTGGCTTAGCCCGCCAAAGAAATATGGGTGGCACAGGAAGCCTAAACCAATATAGTTTATTTCTTTTTCTCTTCTTCTCTTCAAGTTTTTATTGGTATGCATGTCTGACATCACGAAATGGCTCCTGTTGGAACATGTCAACTGCTGACGGAAACTAGGGATGTCCGTATCACTTCCATCCTTCAAATTAGTAACACATTTCAACATGTTTGTATTGCACTCTCACATATGACCTTGCAAAAGTTCATCACACATAGGAGTTGTTTGGTCCAAAAAACAAAAGTGACAAGTACAAAACAAAGGAATAAACAATAAAATTCCATAAATACAAAAAAGCGTTGTAGTCAGACCAAGAGAAAAGCTTCCAAGCATCACCCTATCAACGTTGTAATCTCAATGCATTAAGAAAATGAGGGACTCACCACTGGCCCATCATCTCGACCATTAATTCCCAACAACTGTGATGGTGCCCTATTCACTGCTCGGACCAGAACACCTGTTGCCAAATGAAAGACAAACATGCAACTTAATTTCTTTTTACACAAAAATAACCAAGATAAAGCCATTTGATCATAACAGGTGATAACTAATAACCATGCGTATGAGTTCTCAATATTTTCTCAAAGCTAAGTCAGTCCATCCTACTTTTCTATAAATATCAAAAGCAGCAAAAAGTCCATTCATTATCTAGTCAAGAAAAAAATCTTAGAAAATTAATAGACAGCACAGGGGGATATCATCAAATTTATTCTGGATACAAGTCTTTTTGACATTATTTATTTCATTAGTCTTTAACTGCTAGCCGTTAGTGGATACATTTTACCAATGTTCTTGTTTATAGCTTATAATGAAAATATTGTATTAATAATTTGATGAACATAATCATACACAAGAATGAAATTATAAGAAAACAGAAAATATCAATAGCAGTCTAGTTGGCAACACAAACACAAAGCATTACCACCAGCTAATTATTAAAAGTAGGACAGGAAAATTTTGATCCCACAGCCAATATGGTTAGTGCTAGCAAGATATTTTTGAGAATGTTAGCAAAATTTTGCTCCTTTGGGTGCCTGCATCTTTAAAAGGAAAAGAGAAAGAAAAAAATCTCAAAATATAATGATATCAACAAACCACACATGTTTGCACAACGCACAGGTTGTACTGAGCTCAAGGCCTTCTGGTATTAGAGAACAAACAATTAAAGAAAAAGAGAATGATAGGATTCACAAACCACACATGTTTGCACAACGCACAGGTTGTACTGAGCTCAAGGCCTTCTGGTATTAGAGAACAAACAATTAAAGAAAAAGAGAATGATAGGATTCTAACCCTTGCTACACCTTTAAGACTATAGCAATTGCACTGATGCAATCTTTCAGATTACAAGAAAATCTTATGTAAGCTATTAATTTTCAATGTACCAGGATAAATAAATGCCATTTAGTTTAGTCAATATCAAATTGTCAACTCAATAATGTGACCTGAAGATCAAGAAAGCTAGAATTTTCAACCAAGCACATTCTATAATATTAAAATCGAACACCTTAAAAAGAAAAAAAAAACACAGTAGAAAAGGGACGAAGACGAAAAAAACACATAAAATAGACACAAAATTTTAGGTTTAACATTATAATGGCATGGACAAAATGAATCTCATGATTGGAAGAATGGTTCATCCATACCATTGACTTGCAACTCTGTATGTTTTGGCCATTGCATCCTAAACGGCACCTTATCATTTAGCAACAAGCACCAAATCTGCAGTCATGGTGAAAAATAGACCACAAGATATGACATCCTTGCATTAAATGAGTAGAATACAAACTGAAAATTTCCACCAATAATCACATGGCACAGACATGAATAATGAAACTAACACCTCTATCTTTATTTATTTAAAATGATGATGCTTAAGCTTTCCAAGGAATGAATGCATAGTTTACTTGTTCACCAAACCAAAAGATACTTGCCAATTGACGGGAGAAATAGGGAGAGAAGAGCTAAACATGTCATGTTCAAATGCAAGTACAAGCGGATAAAAAGTTTATGAAACATCATGAGGTTAACTAAAATGTCATAAAAGAATCTAAAAAAATGTTCCTGAAAGAAGTTTTACCAGCGAAACATTTTACATTTTTTGTGTAATTTCAAAATGACTACAACTTACTTTCTGCTCTATGAATACCTCTTTTTCTGCTCTAGCTAATTCATCAACAACTTCCTCTTCTACTATTTTCGATTATTCACAATCCATTTGGGCAAAGAAACAAACATTATCATAACAGAGAATATTGAGAAATATGGACAGAAATTATAAACATTCTAAAACAAAATAATTATAAACATGACCCTAAAAAAAACAAAATTCATCAGAAGCAAAAAAAAAAAAAGTTCAAAAGACCACATAAATGTCATTAAGTAGAAGAAATAACCTTATGTCAAAATTCATGATTGGACAAAGATGATATGCAAGAACAAAACAATTGATAAAGAAAATAATCTATATTGAATGTCCAAAAATGTTTTAACAATGATACTACTGGTAAGGATGCAAACCCTCCATTGAAATAGGACAATAAGAATATGGCTTCTCCAGATAAATTTTTTGAAAGGGGAAAGGATGACTAACAATGGATAGCCATCTGTTTGTATTAAGAAAACTAATGTCAAATTTACGAGTGAGGGAAAACAAACCAAAACAGGCAAAAGCTAGTCAAGATACACAAAACATGATATAAGCAAAAAAATCTAATGAGAGCACATTAAAATATAGTGCGAGTAAAGGGGAACCAATCTGTGAAGAAAGGACATAAAATAGAGGTACCAACAAAGACAGTATAAAATCCAACCTGTATATCATATTCAGGTTTCTGCAGCATTTCTCTATCAGCTCTTGATAACTGAAATGTTTTTTCCACAGTCTGTATTGTATTTGTACTGTGAACACATGAAAAGAAATATCAGAATGAGCATACACACATAAAAGACAATGCTAACAGGGCCAATCATATGGAGGACACTACATAATGCTAGTTTTTCTAAAAGCAAGCATGCGTGATAACCAAAAAATTCCAACCAGCAGGTAAAACTCAATTGAATGTTTAACTGAACTCCATGCAGAGAGATGTTATATCAAAAACATTGTACATCACATCCGTTTTTTGACTAGAGAGTGGGGGAAGTTAGCATAACTTCTTGTCCCCTACCTCTAGACTTTTGACAACACACATTTGTATATTTCTCCTCATCTAACACAAATATATATATCCATGGATGACTAGACATGGCTAGTCCTCCTTTTGCCCCTAAAAAAAACTCCATGCAATCACTTTCAACTAAACTTCTCCCATAAAATAGGGGCAGGCCTGAGGATATAAATGCCTTTGGTTAACAATGAAAGGGAAGAAAAGACACATGTGGACATGGTTCAGGAACCATATATATATAGCAACTTGATCATCCAAGAGGAGGACAAGAAGGTGGAGATTGAGTGGAGGCAGCGCTATCGGCAGACCTGGCTCCGGGAGGGCGATGCCAACACCCGCTTTTTCCATATGTACGCGAGCTCTCGCAGAAGGGCGAACAGGATTGATCACATTGAGGTACAGGGACAGAGGATATCCGGGCATGCGAACATAAGAGCAGCCATGGCCTCCTACTACAGAGAGACCTACCGGCGTTCACCGACGGGACCATGGCGGTGGGATCCAGGAGAGGTCGCCCAGATTTCTGACTCACAATCTTCTTTTTTGATACAGGATTTCACGGAGGTTGAGGTTGCCCGGGCTTTCCGGGACCTCAACAATGATGCATCCCCAGGCCCAGACGGCTTCCCGATCTTCTTCTATCGGGAGTTCTGGCCAGTAGTCAGGAGAGATGTGCTGGCAGTCATCCAGGAGTTCGCTAGCGGAAACCGAGGATTTGAGCGCCTCAATCGGTTCCTGCTGTTCATGTTGCCGAAGCGGACTCCAGCGGAGCAGGTGGAGGACTTCAGGCCGATTGCCATATCCAATGCCATTTATCTCTTGGTGGCTAGAGTACTGGCAAATCGGCTTCGAGAGGTGTTGTCGGAGCTCATCCATCCAGCACAGTCAGCTTTCATCCGGGGCCGCAGCATCACTGACAGCTACACCATAGCCGCAGAGATAGTCGCACGATGGAGGAGGACTGCTTGCCCAGCTTTCCTATGGAAGGTGGACTTCTCCAAAGCATATGATTCAGTCTCTTGGTCCTTTCTCTGGCAGGCTCTGCAGGTTCGCGGATTCCCGGAGACCTGGATCACTTGGATGAAACGGTGCATCACTACCGCTTCATTCTCGGTCCTGGTTAACGGGTCGAGGTCAGGAGGTTGGGTGCAGCCGCAGAGAGGGGTTCGCCAGGGATGTCCACTGGCCCCCATGCTATTCGTATTGGCAGTGGATGCTCTTGCTAGGTGCACTCAGGCAGCCTGTAGGGCCGGTTTCATCAGTGGCTTCTCGGGGAATCTAGTGCCGATTCTACAGTATGCGGATGATACGACATTTTTCATAGAAGGCACGGCCGTCGCGGCTAGGCGGGTGGCTATTCTGGTAGATCTCTTCGGATCAGCATCGGGTCTTCACATCAATCATGCCAAATCGGCTTTCATCCCCTTCGGCATGGAGGCGGAGGAGACAGTTGGCTGCGCGGAGGAGCTTCGCACACCGATCGGCACTTTACCGATCACCTATTTGGGTCTTCCTCTTTCGGATCGGCACATCAGCTCGCGTGGTTGGACCCCGGTGATAGAGAGATTGGAGCATAGATTACAGGGTTGGAGTTCGAGGCTGTTATCGAGGGGGGGTCGATTGATCCTACTGCAGTCGGTTCTGTCAGCCCTTCCGACGTACTACATGTCAGTGCTTCGGATGCCTGGAGCAGTGATCAGTCGGATTGACTCTTTGAGGAGCAGATTTTTCTGGCAGGGATGTGGACAAGACAGAAGAGTGCACCTCGTAGCATGGCAAAACATCTGTCGACCTACATCACAGGGCGGACTAGGTGTTAGAGATCTCCGCTACGCCAACTGGGCGCTTTTAGCCCGGTGGGCGGGGCGCATCATGGGTCCCGAGGTCAGCTTATGGCAGGAGGTTTTCACCACATGTTATGGACGAGACCTATCGTGGGATTCGAGGAGCTATCTTCCGCGGGGAGCTTCCTGTTTTTGGAGGGGAGTGGCAGTAGTACTTCCACGTGTACGCTCGCTCATGAGGCCATCACTCGGCTCGGGTGAGGTCTTCTCATTTTGGCAGCAGGAGTGGCTCCCGGGAGGCTCTCTACACACGGCGTTCCCGCGGCTTTGGCCACTGGCGGCACACCCGACAGCGTCTGTGTCAGAGTCATGGTCTGAGGCTGGAGTTCGGGGTTCCGGAACATGGACCCCAAGTTTTAGATCCGCACTGTCAGACCAGCGTATAGCAGAGCTTATACTACTTCATCAGAGGATCGCCCCATTCCGGCCGGACCCCTCACGACAGGATGGGTGGGTCTGGGACCCATTACCTTACTCGGCCCGCAGGCTTTACTTGCACTTCCTTCCAGAAGCCACCGTACCGACAGAGCTTCAGCTTGATTGCCGATCCATCTGGCGCCTGCGGATACCCCTCAAAGTCAAGATCTTTGCTTGGCTTATGCGGCACGGTCGACTTCTCACTCGGGCATACAGAGCGAGATGGGCACCCCAGGCGGAGACATCGTGCGTTCTATGCACGGAGGCAGTGGAGGACATCTCACACTTGTTTTTCAGCTGTCCGAGGATACGGGAGATATGGCACCAGACGGGTAGACTGCTTGCATTTCCTACAGATGCAGAGGATCTTTGGCGGCCTATACGCGCGTCAGCGAGCCGGAGGCAGGGGTGGAGACGACTACTGGCGACGTTCTTGGCAGGTTCCTGGGCTATTTGGCTCCAGCGTAACCGGACCATTTTTTGTGGGGAGAGATGTCAGGTTGAGACAGTTGTACACCATATTTCTTTTCTCCTTCGGGAGTGGGGTTTTGGGTAGGAGGCGTCTCATCATCACTTTTCTCACCTTCTTTTGCCGCTCTCTTCGGGAGAGTGTTCACCTGTAAATGACACCTTCATACATATATATACTTGGATGACAACCGCCACACCGGTTGTCATCCTTTTTTCCTTCAAAAAAAAAACTTTATGATAGGAAGTCAAATCCATTTTTCCAAATTTGTAATTTTCTTTATTCCCTACAAAGGCAAGGCATAGCCTTAGGTATTGTTGTAATTATATCATGCACTCCCTATAATTTTTGCAATCCCTTTAGTCAGCAACACTCATGCCCAAATAGTGTGGAGTGATTGATGTGAAACAACAATATAAATAATTCTGTTGTTGATGTCGAAATCAACAAAAAACATAAATTTTCTGACTAACATAGGTTGATGACGATGATGATGATGTAAAATAAGGTTGGCCATAGCAATCAACGATAACCATGCAGTAGATGACTAGGACTGGTACCATGACTAGGAACAAAAATAAATAAAATAAAACAAAAAGAAACTAAAACGGAAACGAAATCTAACTAATTTGCGACCATCCTCTGCTACGTCAAGCCCTCCTTTAGAAAAGTTCAACCTAGAATAAAGGAAGCATCTAAAGAATGAGCTAGAATGATGTGGTCAAACTATGCATGAGTAGAGACCACCCATGTTGTAGCAAAGTTTAGACTTTAGACACCAAATGATGTAGGACAACAACAAAAATAATTACGTTGATCGTCTTTCTATAAAAGGTTATGTTGATTGTTGAAACGATCTGAAATCTTAAATTTCACATTGTCATACATAATGATGATGTGAAACAAGATTGACAGAAGCGATCAACCTTGGAAGATATCCCTACAAACATCTTGAAACACTAGAAGAATAAATGAGAACCCGATATTCAAAAGACAATAACTTTAATTGATTCCCGACTAAATGTATAGTTCTTCTCCAATTCATGTTCTTTCACAGGGTTTCACGGGATAAACGAATGTGTGAAGCATAGACTGTGAGCGGATCTCACATGTCATTTTACTCCTCTTCTCAGGTGCATTCCTCCATTTTGCAACTCTAGATGTCCCTGATGATGCCTCAGAACTAATGTTCCAACATTAGAAACAACTAAAGTCGACTATGTCAATCATTAGAAACAACTAACGAAAACATTAGAAACAACCCCACGACAGATTCTTTGGTGATTCTCAACACAAAAAACTCAATTCATGTAAGGATGGGGACCACCTCAAAGCTCAGGACCCTTTGTGTCCTTCAATTGACAAAAGGAATTTGAAAGCAAGAGCGCACACATTCAATGTGGCCACCAAATTACAGAACACTTGAGGCTTTCATAAGCCTCATGGCCTTAGGAATTCTGAAGTTATTGACACTGAAGCATGAAAAGAACAATGTCATTGATTTGGTCCTAGGATCAAAGCCACCCTCTGGAGTTCCTTATTGGATGCCCCCTACAGAACTCGCAGGGATGAAGAAACAAAACTGAGCTTAGTGGATGCAAATTCCATCTGACCCTCTAAGTCCCCCTACGGTGGTCGTGTGCTCTTCCAAAAGAAGCACTAGGGGTCCCGTCATATGTGCATCAAATACCAAGCATTCAATAAGTTGATATTGAAGGTACACGTACCCTGTTCTCTTATATGGGGGAACTTAATTTGCTTAAAAGTATTTTTTTATGAGAGCTTAGAAGTGTTATTGGTGCTAAATATTCAAAACTTCAACCTTTATCTTCTAACACAAGGCAGTTCGCCAAATTGAAGTTTAAGCTTTTCCATGTAATCCACAAAATACAATTGTTCTTTTTTTTTTGAGAGAGAACAATGGTTCATTCTGAAGTTGGTAAATTGAAGGTACACGTACCCTGTTCTCTTATATGGGGGAACTTAATTTGCTTAAAAGTATTTTTTTATGAGAGCTTAGAAGTGTTATTGGTGCTAAATATTCAAAACTTCAACCTTTATTTCCTAACACAAGGCAGTTCGCCAAATTGTAGTTTAAGCTTTTCCATGTAATCCACAAAATACACAATTGTTCTTTTTTTTTGAGAGAACAATGGTTCATTCTGAAGTTGGTAAATTAATTTACTAAATATAAAATTGCTAATGTAATTTCCAAGCATATCACATCGAAGTTGTTTATTGTCTCCGCTGAAATGGTACTTAATCATAAATAAGCATCTATTCATTCTATCAACAAGAAGAAAAGAAAAGTAAAGATAAATGAAAATCAAAATTACACATTAGTTCGATAATTAAATTAACAAATAAGTTAGGATTGAGTACTCATTATTTATGATGCCAGGAGTTATCAACCTAAAAGGAAGTAGTGGATGCCCCATTGTCACCCAAAATCTGCTAAGACAAAATGCAACATATTGAGCCAAAAATCAATGATTAATGAGGTAGAAATAAGGAAATACGACAACAAAGAAGCAAGGCCAAATCTCATCGAAAAAAGCACCAGAAAAACTTAATTTTAACTTTTTGTCTTTTATATACTCTCAGAAAAACATTAACTTTTATAACAGATAAAAAATGTAATATTGTCTTAGAAGACAATAGTTGGTTATAATCAAGGTAGATCCCTAAGGACATTTTGTTAATCCATGTGCTAATAATTTACTATTCCAGTTCCTAGTGTCATAAATATTAAATATAAATATTTCAAGAACAAAACATGGAATAGGAATTGGAAATGTAGCATTGACCTTATCATCAAAAATTTCTGGACACAGAAAATGCTCAAACAATAAGAATTAAGGGGAGGAAACAAACAACATATAGTCAAAGGTGGCTTCTAGCATATTGGAAGTTACAATTACTAACTAATCACATCCATCTACAAACATATATTGAATGGCGCTACTGTTTCTTACTGAGTAACTTAAATATCCCACCATACTACAATTGACAATTACAAATAACGAATACAAGCTATGCGGCAATCCTAGCAATAGGATTGTGTTTGCGTCAAGGAACATGTTTTTAAAGAAACTTTTCTACATTTTCCTTAATTGACTGAGAAAATTGTTTTATCGGAGTTCATTTTTCTCTCAAATTTATTTTTAATCGAATCAGCACAATCTAGATGGTGTATGGTAGTGTATGGGATCAAAATTCTAACTAAGATGACTAGTGCACTTAAATCAACTAAGACAAAAATCAGTTAAAATTCAAACTAAGATGCCAAGATAAATAAATACATCATATATCAAGTATAAAATATAAAATACAATTTTAAATCAAGAAGGAATACAAGTTTCTAAGAGATGTGGAGTAAATTGGAAGTTTTACATAACATAAAAATAACAGCATTTAAAAACAACAAATATTTTTTTAATAGTTAAATAAACACATATTGAGGAATATTTTGGCTAGGAAAAAAGGTACGGAGCAACTTACGGGTCCGCTCTATTGATCCTGCATATTTCACAATAAAATTGAGGAGGAACACCAGGTAGGACACCATCTACAGGTTTCTCAGGTATAATTACACAAGCAATGTGCTGCCACATACGGCATCGAGGATCTACACACTGTCAAATCACAAAATATTATCATCGTGAAAACTATCATGTAATAATAAAGTTACTAAAGAATTAAGCACACAAAGAACATAGCAGCCACAAATAATTTAATAAATAACTTGTGGTCACATACTAAAAGAATGTAAATCTGAAAACATATTTTAAATGGGTGTGTTCCAAAAAGGGCAAAATTCAAGTTTTAACTTATCTGCGAGCTATAAATATCTCCAAACATATTTTAAAAAATGTTGTCCTTGTTTCATTGAAAATAAACTATGAAGGAAAATGAATTCCACATACATTTTTGAAAAGGATGGCTTGTTTTCGAATGTTTGATTATGTAACAAAAATAAGTTACAAAATATAAATTAATTATTCATATATATGTGACATGAGAAAACGTGTGAGAGAATTTTTTTGCCTTCTAGAGAAAACAATTTCCCAAGGTTGTTTTGATCAAATGGGAAAAAATTGTTGACCAAATTTTTCTAATTGCCAAACATAGAAAAATGAAGATTTTTTCTAATTTTTAAATCCAAACAAACGCAACATAAATTTTTGGGCAAATGCAATTTAAAATACACAATTTTTGAGGAGGTACTCAAGAAGTGTCAAGTTGGCACTCAAGACAAAAATATTCACGATTTAATAGAGCAAGAATATTGGTTCATTATTTTATATAGTAATCCTCATTTGGCAATCTACTAAAATGAATCTAGTTATTAGTATTCTTAGCTACACCAACCTAAAAATATTGTAATAAAAGAAATTGTACCTCTCATAGAGAATGTTGACTATGTTTCGAATATTAATATTGGAGTTTTCTGACAAAACCTTTTGCCAACATCAATAGGGTAAATACTGAAGCAATTATTGAGATAAATGATTAAATTTCACCAACCATCCCCCATTATACTTCCCATTTTAGGGGTAAAAGGATGACCAAAAGAAGCTAGTAATCCATGTGTATATATAAGGTCCAAAATGATGTAATGTGTAGTGAAAAAAGAGATATAGAAGTAAGGAAAAAATGACAAAATCTCATCACTAATAAAAGAAACAGATGTGATGTATACTATTCTCAATGTAGCATTTCTGCCCTCTGAAGATTATGTTGAAACTAGATTAACCAAAAAGCTACTAATGATATGCACGAGGAAGACTCATGTCTGAACATTTTTTTTTGTTTAAGCTGATGAGCAATGTGATTTAGTTTTGGTTTAACTAAATCTTCTCTAGAAAGAATCAGATTTTTCTGATTTATTTTTTAAATAGTCATGTCAGCAGGTTGTTTTAACCTAAGAGCTTAGAGGTCAATTTATCTACTCGAGCGGGTGGTAGTAGCAGGCTATTGTTCAATTTTGAAGAGGACCAAGGATTCCTGATTTTTGGAATATAGGGAAAGGATTTCGAGATTAGAAAGTAATTATAGGCTGGAAGAATTTTGTTAGAGGACAGGCTGGTTGAGTTGCCTCAATAACTTTGCTGTTCATATATTTCATGTTGGATTCTAGTGAGACCTATGCTCAATAACCTGCACCGTGATTTTGGGAGAACTGAATTGCTAATCCCTCATTTGAGTTAAACCCCTGATGAAACTGAACCCTAAAAACTTATATCTCCTAATTAGCCTGTTACTTCATTAGTATTATTTTTAGTTTTCCGCACATATTCAAAAACAAAAAATAGTAGTTCGAGTTCATTTACTTGACTGCTAATTTCAGCTCACATAATTTCCTTAAGTAATCTAGCTAGTTTTATTGCAATTAGATTAAGCATGAATTTGTCTTCATTGATATGTTACCTTGGTTAACAACATGATTTGTATACTTGCAGATTTGTGAAACGTGATTGTTAAAATTTGTTGTCACATTCATTGTATTGGATGTTTCCCTCTTTGTTCGTCGCACCACTTTTGAGATTGGATTGTCCCCATATTGATCAGGATATTGAATGGGAGTGGCAAAGGTGGATGGACACAGCCTCTTGCATATGCCATCTTTGATCAATGCACTAATTCTATTTTTACATCACCTCTCAGATCAACAGCCAAACCACTAGGAGGGACTGTTGGGTGTGGTCCTCATGGAGATTCATGATTGGAGAGGCATATGTTTCCATCACACGCAGCAACATCACGGTAGGCAATGTTTTGGAATTGGACTATGGCATAACTTGGAAAGCTCATGTGCACTTGAAGATCGGATTCTTTGCCAGGTTGATGTGATCTTAAAGGGTCCTCACATGATTCCATTGCATGAAATGGGCATCAGGATCGGATACAAGTTGGGCTTTATTCAGGAATGGTAATGAGGACATTTCCTTTTGTAGCTGTTCAATTGCCCAAGAGTTGTGGGGGGGAACACAGGTTGCCTTTAGATGTCCCTCTATTCCTTGCTGAAATTTTGGAACAGGTTTCGATAAGAAGGGTCAAATCCCCATGGTCTCGCCTATTGGTCTATGCATTAGTGGACCAAGCCACTTGCTGTCCTTGGGTTCAAAGGAGCGATATCATATTTTGGGCGAGAGATGTTACATGAAAATTTTGCACACCATGAGTCTACTTAAGCCTGGGAGTGAAGACATGCAAACTGTTCAATTTTGCCATTTTGACACCATATAGAAACGTGTATACTATTGTTCATAACCTTTGGATACATTTGAATGGCTAGTACAATAAAATCTTCATCATTTAACCATCAGCCCTACAGTTTAAAAAAAAAATTAAAACAATTTCCAAACTGATGTCACATTACTGTGCATAGTTGTCATGTCACTAACATCTGACACTTCAAAAAAAATATCCTGTTTTAGAGAAAAAAACATTGGCTGATCTACCAAAAACAATTGACTGAATTGGGGTTGCACAAGTAATTTTAAGCAACGTCTTTTTATACCAAGAAAACATCACTGCTACATCAATAAAGAAACGAAACAAAGGAAGTAACAAATGAAAATGAAGTAGGCATAATTCTGAACATTAGAGAAACAAACCATCTCACATCTATTCATAATTAAAAGTCACTCTCAAAAAAAGTTACTGACAAAGCTTAGAAATTTTAAGGTGATACTTGCAGAATATTGGGAAAAACAACTTGCATTATAATAATGATGGTTGAAACTTCTGCTCATGATGATTACAAATTATTCCTTTAGAACTTTGGCTACACTTAATACCCAGATTACCAAATTTATATCAATCACACATTTTTTAATACTATTTGAACTTTTGGCATTAAATTATTCAAGATAAGAGTAGGGCATCGCAATATTGCATTCTGCATTGTGCACTATAGAACTGGACCTTGAAGCAAATAAAACTATGAAGGCAACACAACAGGAAAAATATACCTGAAAAACATGCAATATTTTGATGGATAAACATGTCACACTAGAATGGAAAAAACTAAATGATAAAACATAACTAGAATTATGAACAAAAAGGCACTTTGTGATTCAAGTACTGCAAAATAAAAAAAAAGGTCAATAAAGAAGAATACCTGAACCATATCATCAGATTTTAATGAACTCCCACAAGGGCAACGGACATTCTTTTCAACTTGATAACAGATATCAGCTTCCTGTTTAGGCTTCATATGACTAAAATCTGAACTGCTGTGGCTTTTGGATGCCAAATCCATAGCACTGGGATGTTGCAATTTTCTGTAACAAGATATAGTGATGTACAGATCTGCCTAAAGCAAAGTGTGATGGACTAACACATGAAGCAGAAAGTTACAAATATAAAACAAATGGACTATCACCTGTAAGTGTCCTCAACTATTTTCGCCACACCTTCTTTTCCTAAAAAATTTCTCTTTCCACCGAACAGTGATTTTGCATCTGTGAACATATTTGAAGTAAAGAGGGTGGAAGATCACAAGTCAAGTGTTAAAATGTGTCTTAAATCCAATAGGTCATATATACTATGATGGTTTTTTTTTAAATGCATACTATGCTGAATTCTGCATAAATTACAATGATTAAAAAAAGTGCAGACACTTCTTGAACATAACACACATACAGCATAATAATAAATATGTCTCATTTACAATATGACTCGTGCACACACACACACCATATATATATATNATATATATATATATATATATATATATATATATATATATATAAGTTTGCATAATTCGATATGTCATATATATTATGATGATTTTCTTAAAAGCATATTATGTCGAATTCCATGTAAATCATAATGATTAACAAAAGTGCAGACATTTCTTGTACTTAACACACATACAGCATAATATTAAACACATTTTATCTATACTATATGACTCGAGCATACCAACAGCAAAGTCTGCATAATATCAAACATACAAAATCCAGCCAAGCAGGATTGAAAGAAGCTGGCATAATTTTTCATGTAGAGATTAACATGTTGTACAAACATGCATCTCAGTCAACATGCCATCCGCATGCGGACATGAAGGACTACATAAAAGGCCGTCGCTGCAATCTTATTATATGCCGTCAGAAAGCTAGTGTTTGAATTCAAGGTAAGTAATAGGATGCCAGGAAATAGTGAAAGGTTAAGCTCGAATCAATCGTCAAGATACACAAGCTACAAATAAGCTTCAGAGAAGTGCTCAAGAAGCTGGCAGCTGGTTAGTGAGCTGCACAATAAATCCCAAAGCAGTTGTCCAAATCCTAAGCAACTTTTTTTTTTTTTGAGAAAATTAAGCAACTTATTGAATATTTATGTTGGCTAAAACTCGTGAAATATACTATATGACTTACAGAAATAAAAATTAAACCAAGAAACATTCGTAAAGGTTGTTTGGATTAAAAAGTAAATATAATGTACAAACAACCAACGTCTAGTGCTGGAAGGTAGAATTGTTCAGGCAATGTTGCTTCACAAAATGAAATATCATGCAATGTTTTTGACAAGAACAGAAGATCACCTTGGTCATCTGAAAGCAGTGCTAAAATTCTGTCAACAAGATCCTGCATTACATTTCACCAAACAATACCAAATTAAATATTGAATAAGCAGGATACAAAGACAACTAAAATACCTACAACAAGCAAAAAGCACATGTGTTCAGTTCTTAAACAATAATGAGTTCAAAATTTACAAACCGGTAGCTGACTATGCAAGAAGAAATGCATTACTTGTTAATAAAAGAATATTGTATACAATGAAGTACTACAAAATAATTTTTCATGTGGGTTTAGTGAAAAAAATGTTCATGTAGAATATCGCAGAAAATATCAAGATTCAGTTTCAGAAGAACATAATTACATATTATTTCGGGTAAATATTAAAAAAACTATGCAGAAATATAGAGTTTTTTTAGATGGTAAAATATATAGAGTTAATTATGATCTTGTCAAATGATTATGTACAACCACAAACTATACCTTCAGAATTAGAAGGCTTTGTAGCAAATAAACAATAGAAAGAATCACTCTTAGAAATTTCTCGTGAATTCTCGATAATAACAGAATAGTCAACATGTTTTTTTCCCACACAAAAGTAGGAATAAAATATTCAACTCCAAGCATCCAAGTCACAGTATGTTGATTGTAATCATTGAGATGAAAGCTGATATGCAGTTGAATGGAAAAGAATAATATAACATACAAGAGAATCTACTAACCTGCTTCTTGCCTTGCTTTGACAAACCAAGCTGAGTCAGGACATCTTTAAGCTCTTTTATTCTAAAGGATGTCAACTTTTCCTGAAGAAAGAGAGCAGATACAACATATTATCAGAAGAACTAAATTATTCTGAAGACATTCAAAATGCTCTAGTGAATGTTAAAGAAAAAGGAAAAAAATGAGCTCGAGGGGTCCCTAATTGTATGCAGATGACATTTTTCTAGTGCTAACTTGAAATTCATAGACCAGAAACAAACAAAAGACCTTAAAACTGATGTATTAGCAATTTTCATAAAATATATCATCTGAACAATCATGACATAAATTACACAGTTAAAGAATATAGAGGAAATGATCCTTGCAAATAAGTACTTTTCCATATACTCACCAATCTCATTTTATACTTTTGCACTTCATTCATTTTGCATGTCCATTGCACTTCTAATCTAGTACCTTATTGTTCTATTTTGCTTGGATTAATATGATTTTTTCTTGAGCAGGATGGAAGAAAAGATTACAGAACTACCTAGAAATCAGCAGATCATTTGTAATGCACTAAAGATGACAATTTGAGTATTTAAAATTTGACATACAACTTCCAACAGAAAGAATAAATTAGGCATAATGCACTTCCTGACTTCATTATTTTGTTCAATGCAAGAATCATTGATATTCGAAAAACCTAACTTTACCGTGCATAACAATTCACTCTATACCAAAATTAGGAAAACCAAGACGAGGTGAATACCCTGCAACTCTCGAGCAAATCCATCGCTTCCTAAACGCCAATCCTAACTGGGAGGTAAACCGAATACCAAATGAGAAAACAAAAAGGGACGCCAAGACCGACGCCCAATCCAGCAAACGCGCGAAGCCGTCTCAGCCGAGTGGCATGGCGAGGGAACCTCCGATGAGAACCGATGCCTCTACGACGGCACGGCAATCGTAGGCATCGCTGGACAGGAATTCCGGAACAGGTCTTCGATTGAACTCGACGGGAATCTGGACGCCGGGGAGCGGCGGGCGGAGGAGGCGATCGAGATCGGCCGTCAAGACGAGCCGTGGAGGGAGTTGGACGTCGGCGACGTGGGACCGTTCAAAAGACGACGAGAACCCTATAAGAGAAGTGTGTGGGGGAGAGGAAAACAAATAAGAAATGGATGCGGACTTGAGCCCGGTATTCAATTGGGTTTACTGCACCATCATAAGTCCGCGCTCGTTCAGCGATTACGTCATTTCTCGTCAATTTTTAAGAAAAAAAATGAATGTCAATATTTTTTTTCTAGAAAAAGGAGTTCAACCGTTCTTAGTTGAATTACTTAATAAATTCAACTTCAAAACAAAATGAGAAGTCTCATAATCCAAATATTTATATTATTTATCTCAACCTATAAGATAGCAATTTTTTTACATATAGAAAATAGTTCGTAAATCTTTTAAAATGAAGGTGATCAAACTTCAAAACATCACTATTAGTATGAAAAAAGTTAATAATCTACGCTAGAAAATAAAAAAATAGCTTTAGAAATTTTTTTCTTCATATAACCATTCATATCCAAACTTATTGATGTTTGATTAATTCATTTCAGATAATAAAATCAAAATTTTAAAAATATCGACGTGAGATTACTAATATTCTCGTTCCTTCATTTCGAAATTAAAATTTATTATTATTTTATCTAAATCTCATTGGTCTTAAAAAAAATTGATTTAACAGAAAATTATCTGAATCTTCACATGGATATTTTATTTTTTTCTCCAAATTTAAATATTTGTTGCTTTTGTGAGCTTGAAGAGCCCAATGGATATGTATACAGCGCAGTAAGAGCCCGTTGAAGTAAAAGCCCATAACGCGATAGCCCCACAAAAGTCCATTTATTTTATCAACCATGTCGAGAATTTGGATTTTTGAGGTCTTGACTTTTGTTCGCAAAGCTGTTGGTGAGGTCTTTTTTTCGTTCGTTTCGTTGTTACAGTGATATCTTTCTTGCAGTCGAACTGTTTGTGAAATTTCCCATTGTGTACCGCAGATTTTGGTCGTCCAAGTTTCTGGAATCAGCAACTGGTTTGGTGTTCGTCGCGGCCCTGTCCGCTCTCCTTGGAGCTTCGTCTCTGCGGAACGCGAAGGGCTCTTTAACAATTGCCAGGAAGGAGCTTTGCCTTGTTGCCTTCCAGTAAATCCAAATACAAGCAAACTGCGTTAACACAGCCCCCATAGTCAAGGTCCTTTCCAACTTCTTTTAAGGAAAATTTCATAGATTAGATAAAATGGTCTTGAAAGTCCTGATACAAAAGATGAAGGAGACCCTGATGTGGGTCTTCCTCCATAAGAGATTGGAAGTCGAGCATTGTTCTAGCTTTGCCAAGTAGTTGGCTGCACTATTACATTGTCTATAGATGTGTCTACACTCAAAAGATATAAGATGTGCAATAAAGTGCCAAATGTCTAACATTATATTTCTGATCCTTCAAGGGCAGTTGTTTTCCTTCTTCAAAATGCTGATAAAAAAAAGTGAGTCTGTTTCGAAAGATATGCCTCTGCTTCCAACGCCGAAGAGAAGCAGTTGTTGTGGGTTCCTGCAAACACGAAATCCTAATTAGATGATCTGAGAATGTATCCTGCACCTCCAACCAACCCTTGGTGGTTCAGCAAATGGTTCTTTCCACCTTACGAACCTGTCACTTGTCCAATCGGTGGAGCAAAATATTGGTGTGCAGAACCCACAGTAAAATCCCGTGTTCTGTGTGGATGCTATCACCAAGCATTCAGAGGCTTAACTCATTGATGGAAGAAAGCTGATTAACGGTTTGCTGCTACAAGGCAGCATGCATGCTGATTATACAGTTAAAAGGTCTGCAATACGATCTTTTCTTTAAATAGTTTCCGATGGAAAATTTTAATGCAGGGTGTTCTGTTTTGACAAATAAACCGTTCATACAACATAAATCTTTTCTCATCAGTAGCAGAGCTTGATAAAGAAAGATGTGTAACTGGATATGATTGCTTGGGAAACAGTGGTGATAATTATAAAGCACACAGCGTTTGGAAGAGCGAATTCCCATCTGACTCTACATTGCTTTCATGGAGCATCCCAAGTGGATGTTGCATGCTGACCCCTACATCTTACTGTGGTGCTCAATATATCACATGTTCTCTTCATTATTCATGCATATTGCATAATGAATCTTCAATAAACCATAATACCAAGAAATAGTGAAACCACTGTGGTCAGTTTGCCATGATGGCTGATAATCTGCTGTTCTTAGTTTCACTGCTAAAATTAGTAACTTTTTTAACCATATAATCCTTATTGGAAAATAAGTTTTCATGCAAGTGCTACATCTAAGTTTTCATAAACATTGTATGTTGAAGAATTAAGTTCTACATCTGTTTGTAATTCTAGTCAAATGAGAGGACCTATATTCTAACTTGATTGAAGGAATGCACCATCTTTATTTCAGCTGTGGTTGGTGTGGTCAACCTATTTATCTTTGTTATACTTTTGTTTGAACTTGAAATTACCGTTAAATCATGCATCAAAAGGTTATTTCCTTTAAAAAAAAAAAGCAATTTCATGTGTGTTTGGAGTTGTATGAATTTAGATAAAAGTTTAACTTTGCATGTACAAGGAACAAACTGAATCTCTATGTTTTATTCTATAGCACATTCCAGGCCATTTTAAAATGATAAAAGAGCAATACTGTCGGATGTTTTATCAGTCATATGTTTTAAAGAAAATAAAGCTAAATAATTCTACTTATTGACATTTTCAATTAATCGGTTTTATGTTAATTGGTTGAAAGAGATTCTGAAGATCAATTTCGAGAACCAGATGTGCATTCAGGAAAGTCGGGTGAACTTCTTCAGCCCATGTATACATGCTTAAATTTAGGATAAAAATAGTAAGAGTGTTTCCCTCCTGTGTCATTGTTCCTACGAAGTACTTTTCTATTCAAAAATATCATCATTTTTTTACTTTTTAAAAATTTAGATATTCCCCTTTCCAAAACTTCATCACTATGAACAATCTTCAATTTTAACCCCTATTTCTTGCACTTGCTCATGGTAACAAATTCTCAGAACATTGATGACTTAAACAAATCTAGATTATATATGTTGTTCAAGCAACAATAGCTCTTTATTTTTATTACATACTTCTCTAATCCAATTTTTTATTGTTTGAGATTTCCAAAACAGTTGATGAAGAGCTCACAAATTTATTGTTGTCTGTTTTGGAGATTCAGAGTTTTGACATGTTAAATCCTCTCAAACAAGCAAATCTTGTGTTGATGAACCCAAATAAAATGTATTATCAAGCTTATGCAAGATGATTGTTAAGGAAAAAGATGACAAAGTTTGGTACATTAGTATATGTGGAGCTTGTTGATAGTTTTTCTTCGTAGTAAAGCAGCTAATGCTTTAATATCAGTGAATATATTTAGTTCTTCTTGGTTGGTGATCTTTGCTATTGAGTTTTTACTACATTACTTATTCCAGATTTTCTCTATCCGTTATCATTTTCAAGGCCACTCGTCCTTTTCCAGTTCGAGCAAAAGTTGTTACTATGTTAGAGCACTATTCCATATTGAAGATATATGAACCATGAATAGATATACCGAGAGAAGGATAATAATCATATCTAAGGGCAAGAGTCACTCTCGTATGTGGATGTAGTACGTCATTCACATGATCTGAATGTAGATTGTCAGTGTTGATGAGTTCATTTGAGACCTCTTTTGACATGAAGCATTGAAGCAACTCTACTCTCTAGACAAGGTGTAGGTATCTGTTCCAGGTATTTTAATGCGTTAGTTAACCAAGTATGATTTTCAAGTTAATCTAGTTCGGTCTTAATGGTTGCAGATGTAAAATTATTATCTTTTCTCCTTCTGTACATGCATTCCAAACTTTCCGATGGTAACTGGGTTGTTTTTTTCTTCCAGGGAAGGACAACATTCTGGGTTCCATTTCACTTCTTTGTTGCAAAAATTGTGACAAGTTACAATGATATAGTTAGGAGAGTACATCTTGGCTCTTCAGCTTTCATCCTCCTTACTGTACTTGACTTGGATACCGACAGTTGAAAGGTTGTGGAGGGCCTAATATTTGTAAAGGTTTATTATCTTGCACTATGTTGTTTCACTTTCAGGAGAGAAGAAGAAAATGAACAATTTGTCCTGATGGACCAACCATTTTCTTGTCACCTTTTCACCATGAAAGCAAGCCTTCTTACTTAATATGGAATGCCACAAATTGTCGATGAATGCTGTCGCAGTTACCTACGAACAGGCAGCGATTCACCATGTCACAAGGAAAGAACTTAATATGGAATGCCACGAATTCAGGATTGCAGTCAATTAATCCCACATTTCTTTGTGGTTTCTGTTGCTGCCCGTGATGGCAATTTATCACCAAATGTCACAAGGGATTTCCCTCTTTCACTGTGGCTGCAGTGAAGCATCAAGTAATGTGAATAATGTGCTTGTGGTTGATATTATGCGGCTATCATCATCAGGAAATTAGCGCTTCTGTTTCTTCAGAGAGGGAAAAGACAAAACCAAAGCACAGTGGTGGGACTGGATACGTTTAGTGTTATATCACATGATTCGTTTTGTTCCTAGTGTTGACATCGCCTAAGAACCTCTCATGCATATCTGCACTAGTATTCAGCTCAGTAAAACAGTCTGGGTAAGATCAACCTGATCAATCTTCCGTTTATCATATTGATTGTTAATTTTTAGGCATTTTGCATTCACGCATGAATATTTTTGTACGAGTTGCAAGAGGATGTGATCAAAGGCCAGCTACTAATAGGGAGTTGTGAGCATCTCATGGATATGTTTTAAGGTATTGTTCACTGAACATATGGCACAGACAAGTGTTTCTTTTTTTTTTCATTTTCATCTTGTGCATCCAAAGCATGCCTCCGTTTTCTTCCTCCCATTTGACCTTGCGTGTGGCCGTTGATTTCACCCCCGTTAATGACAGCATTAATTTTGCAGTGCTGAGTTCTCTACATTTCCCACTTGTCATCATTCTCCATTGCTGTCAATAATTATGATTTCAGAAAAAGATTTTCGGTTGTGTATTGAGTAATCTCATTCAGATTGCTTTGCAGATCTAGTTAAAGTGAACAAGACTCTCAAGAAAAAAAAATTGTGTTAACATTTAATTGAATTTGATGATTTATTTAAGCCAAAACGAATTTTTTGCTAATTGAATCGACGTGTTTTGTAAATTTAAAAATTAATTATATCGAGTAATTAACTATTACAAGTTATAAATTAGATTATGACGGTAATAATTACTTTCTAATGAACTGTTCGTATAATTATTATTATTTTTTTGTTTCTGGTAGAAAATTAGAATTTGAATTTCAAAGATTGATCTGAGAAATGTCAACTATAAACACAATTTTATTCGGATTTTCGTTTGAGCTTCCGGTTTACATTAGAAAAGAAGGATGAAGGAACAAATCCAACTTCCGTTTAATTATCAACTGCAGTGGCATTTGGTATGGCAATATATGTTGACGGACATATCATAATGCTTACTCCTAACATCAACTCATTAATAATTTGTCATGTGTTAGATCTGTACAAGATGACTGGTCTTACGGAGGAAACTTAAATAAAGACTCATGTCAGTAAATAAACTTACAACATGGACAAAGAGGAGGACTTAGAGCATGACTCGCAGACAAGATAGATTTTTCAAAAAACAGTTTTTTTTTACCTTTTTTTTTACTCAGTTTGCATAAGCATGACTGCATGAGGCACGGAAACGATGTCTCTGGCATCTAGGGTAAATTATGCGAACGGTCATCCAACTTTACCCTCTATCTTGATGCAGTTATTAGACTTCAATTTATAAAGCGACGATCATTCAACTTGAAAATTTTTTCACGCACGATCATTATGACCGGCTACCGCCGATTTCTAGGTAACTCAGCTTATGTGAAAATCACAGAAGCAACTTCTCTCTTCGTCATATCGATATAGATTATTATTATAAGATTTTTTCTCTTTCCTACGTGGCAAGAGAGAGAAAGAAGGGGGCAAGAGAGAGAGAAAAGGGGGCGCAGCTAACCCCTCCTATCTTCTTCTTCGTCTCCGGCGATGGAGAAGAGAGGGCGCAACTGCCCCCTCCTCTCTTCTCCTTCGTCTCCGGTAAGGGAGAAGAGCTCCTCTCTTCTCCGGCGAGGGAGAAGAGAGGGGGCAGTTGCCCCTCCTCTCTTCTCCTTCGTCTCTGATGAGGGAGAAGAGAGGGGGTAGCGAAGGGGGAGAGGCGAGCAGCTACCCTCTCCTCTCTTCGTCTTTGGTGAGGGAGAAAAGCTCATCTCTTCTCCTTCGTCTTCGGCGAAGGAGATGAGAGGGGGGCAATTGCTCTTCTCCTTTGTCTCCAGCGAGGGAGAAAGAGGGGGCAGCTGCCCCCTCCGCTCTTCTCCTTCATCTCCGCAATAAAGAGAGAGAGAGAGAGAGGGATAAAGAGAGAGAGAGAGAGAGGAGGGAGGGAGCGTGAGAGTGACAGAGGTCTCCTTCATTTTTTTATTTTTTTCTAGTAAGATAAATTAGTTTAATAAAAACATTATTTATTGCCACATAAGAGAGAGAAAAATCTTATAATATTATGGATTGATGTGGCAGAAAGAGAATTGTTCTTGTGGATGCCACGTACGCGTGGTAACCTAGAAACTGACGGTAGCCGATTAGAATGACAACGAATGAAACTTTTTTCAAATTGGATGATCGTCCAGTTACAAAGTGAAGTTTAGTGAGCGAAATGGGAATGCGTCAAAGTTCGATGACTGTTCGCGTAATTTATCCGTGGCATCTATTTATGTGGCTTCAGTAGCATTTTGTACTAACCACATAGCTCTGTATTTATGCACTTGATTCATTATTATTGCCGTTCTTAGATGGCCACTTAACTCAAGTTCATGTCAATTAATATCATAAATAAGTGAAATTGATCATAGTCGTCCTCTGATCCAACTAATGCATTGTTAGGGATGATATCAAGACATTGCTCTGATATCTTTCAAAACCTTCCCTAAATAGTGTAAATCGTTCCATATGAAATTTTTTGATGGGGACAACATATGAAGATTACAAATGGAAATACATTGAGATTATATTTCCCCCTTATTTATAGCATATTTAATTAAGAACTTTTGCATTAATTGAGAAATCTCAAATCACAAGGATAAGCATAATATTAAATAATAAGAAAATAGAGTCATAAACAAATAGGATATAAATTCTCACTCCAAATCTAAGTTCTCACACGAGTTCTAGTCAAATTCTAACAGATCCTCATGTGATTTGGTTTCCTCCAATGGCAATACAAATGTCATATACTACCAACAAACGTAGACAATCATGACTTTCATGCTCGCTCCTAAAGTTGTCCTCGTAAAATTATCTTGACTCATTTTTTTGCCTGATGGAGGATCACCGGTGAATATCACTCTGATAATAAATCGTCATCTAGCTTTCATAATAGATCATCACATAGCTCTAATATCAATTTATTGCTTATGGTACCATAATATTGCTATAATACTTATTTGTTGCGCAAAATGTATGAAATAAGAAATTACATGTAGAAGAGAACATTAGAGATTTAACGAGGTTTACCCTTAACTTGATCGGTAGAAATAGAATTTATTCCTCTTATGAGGACCGATGAATTATAGTTTCTTAAACTTTATTTATTAACTTGAAAGATGAATTTCAGTTGATCTCAAATTATCAGAAAGAGAAGAGAAGATAAAAAGATAAGAAAGGTTTTTTATCAAACTGATTATTGATTGGGGTTAAAACTTATTTTCCCATTGATATCTCCTGGAATAATTAAATCAATTTAACTTGCAATTCTTATGATGGAAGAGTTGTGTTAAATGTATAGGACTTTGAACCAGATGGCGTAGCTACCTTAATTTAATGTTAATGTGAAAAGGTTCAAACCAAATAAATCTTAGTTAAATTAAACTAAGATGTAGTAAACAACAAACTTTAAATTGTCAAACTACGAACCAAGTGATCAACAACCCACAATTCATAAATTTTGAACTAGATAATTGCGAAAAGACTTGCTCCCAAAAATCAATAAAAAACAAAAAAAAATACATGGAAAATAGACTGCGTTAGATCAAGACGCCGTCCACGTTTAGAAAATGATGCGGCTCAGCGAACGAAAACAACAACAAAAAATAGCAGAGAAAATGGTTTGAGTCGGCTAAGAACAAGACCTATTTTCTAAGATGATTATACGCCATTTGGTAAATAAAAATGAAAAGAACACAACTTGTTTCTATAAAGAAAATGGTCTGCGTTCTGGCGACCAAAACTAATATTGTATTAAGATAATAGTGAAAATCCAAACTTCAAACCAAATACAGAGAAAATTCATCGAAAATATATCTTGATTGAAGTCAATGAAAAGACTCAATTAAAAATTAATAACCGGAATAACTAAGATGCAAGTTCATAAATTTGCAAAGATATAAAATAATATAAGAAATTAAAAGGGTTCAATAAAAGTATATCCCCTCGTAGTGTCATTGTCTTTTAGTCTTCAGAACGAATCATAGGCATCTCCTCCGAATATGGCTTCACAACTCTTTCAAAATCTTTCAATGAATAATGAGATCTTTTGTAGAGGATGATATTTCTATGGATGCAATAAGGCTTTATTTATAAGTGAAAATCTGATATGATGGCTTGAATCGGACGGTCCAGATGAATCCTTATTCGACACAAAAATTTGATTTCAACCTTCGAATTGGCACACACCGCCTAATATGTGAGAGAACTCGATCCACGTTAGTAGACAATACGGCCCGTGTTGTTCAGTTGATAGAGTTTAAAGTGAACATAGCTTGGATGTGGCATGTTTTCTCTCTAAATGGTCACATGATAACTTGGGATTCGTCGACCATGCACGTTGAGTTTGACACTGTTTAGAACACGATGGAGTTTGAATACGTCATGAAACACAACCGTTTCTCTGATCGACACAGTCCGTTTTGATGCTTCTATAATTTGTGTTCCACGTGATGACATAACACGATCCATTTTGTTTATGCACATGGGCCATTTCGGAGTCGAAATTTGAATTTGCCTGCACTTTCATCTTTAATCAATTCTTTTGCCATAAAATTGCTAGTTTTGACATGAAAATTCACCAAAAGATGCTAAGTGAATTGATGCATGAATCTATGCAAAATTATGAGAAAATGATATGAATGAGATACATGTAATATATATATTTTTGCTTGCATCACCATTGCAAAAGAAAATATATCGACACTAAGTACAAGTTTGTACGAGACGAAGAAGTAAAATGGGGGATATCAGTTGAGTACATATCCACACATAAAATGATTGTTGATCCGTTCACCAAGTCATTACCTAGAGAAGCTTTTCTAAGACATGTAAATACACTAGGATTGCACAGGATATAATGAAGAAATGTACTCAAATTCTTTTGACCAGTAAAATACTTTTTACAAATTATCTTTGTAATAAATTATTGTTATGGCACGAGTTTACTCACTCACACGAGTAAATGCCTCCGATGCTTAGGAGATAGCGAAGGGAGAAGAAATAATTTATATTGAGGTATTTCTTATCTAGAGATGATCTAAAATTGTTTTGATATGTTCGAGATAAAATATATATAAATTGTAGTAATTTCATATAGCCTGATAAGAAGTAGCCAAACGTGAGATTACAACATGACATAAAAAAAAGAACGAGTAGTTGGAGGACTCGAGTTATACGTCATAAGTGGGCGACTGAACTTAAGTTAGTGCGATATAAAATTTTGGCAGAGTTAAGACATACACTCTTTCAGTGGGAGTCTCCCCCTCAGTACTTGTGTTTTTCGAATCAAGTATGTTAAGTCGACCTTAAGACATGAGAAGTGAATTCATTCATCTCCATCATGGTGTGTCTTAGACTTATTAATCTATGTATGTCCTTAGACTCTTGACTATGCTTCAAGAAGGTGGGCTACGTTTGCTACTTTAGCGGGGTACTCAAAGGTCAAAAGTGAGCGGCCGATCGAGTCACATATAGGAAAGTAGCTAATATATAATTGAGAAGCATGAGGATGAGAGGAATATGTATTATGAGTTGCATGAAAATTTCGTATACAGTTGGTCAACTATTTTATCCTTACGAAGGATGAATAATTTTTCATACAAAATTTATTACCGCGGAGTCAAACACAGGGTGTCAGGACTATATGCAACAAGACTAATTTGGGATACAATGATACATAATTTTGAGCAGCTATGTAAGTCATAGTCTTGGCTCAAAAGGTTTATAGAGCAACTATGTGAGTGCTTACAAAATATTTGAGTGATTATGTTTCTTTTAATAGATCATAATTTAACTCAGTGACAAAACATCATGTTTTTCTCTAACTAGTCATGATAAAGCTTTTAAGTTGCTCGAGTAGTTGTATATAACTAACAATGGTAAGCGCCAATAGTTGGGTCGTGCTTGTACTCCTGGGTCGCATAGCTTATCTACCATATTATGGACAATTGATAAAGGACACTGGCTTACCATGTGAGAGTGGGAGATTGTTGATGTGGACCCATGTGGGTGCACATGCATGTGCGTTCAGGAGTTCAAGCGGCTCGTCAATGCATTTTCGTGACGGAAGAACTCACATGCACATTTATGTGCATAGGAGACCAAATAACATGTTTGTTGTCTTCTCTTCTTCCTCACATGTTCAAAGTCCATATAATTTAGGCCTCGATAACGAGAACAGATCAACGTGTTGTCAATATTCGTAAAAAATATTCTTTTATTTTCTCCAACCTTCATTTTTGTTGCAACGAGATATTTCGTAAATCTCATTATTTGTAAATTATATTTATTATAATTCATACAGTTATCTCATTTTATTATGTTGTTGTTCTCTGTGCAAATCCCTCTGAAATCCAAGAATTCATTCAATAACAAACCAAAGAGCTATTTGATGTCATGTTTCAATTTAATCTGTTTCCTTGGTTATGGAATTTTAACATGTTTATAGACTATGAGACAGTTTGCAAGTTGCAGCTCAATAAACGTGAAAAAAATTGTGATGCTAATGGATGAAGAGCAATAAAAATAATGTCCAAGTTGATATGCTCAAGGATCTAATGATATGTAAGACCTCTATTACCATGTTGATAGAGAACTCTACATGTATCACTACTTCAACCAAGACTTGTCTAAAGCAAGGTTTCCACACGATTAGCATGTACATATATATATATCAAGTGATTCAGGTCATTGATATGAAGCCCTGAATTTCTCCAGCTTTTAGCCATTAATCCTGTTGGACACGACGCCCTTATGGGCTGTAACTGCACCATGCAGTTGCATGTGTTGGCAACTACATGGAGAAGTTACACCACATGCAAACCATTTGCATGTGATGATGCACGTAACCGCTAGGTGCGGTTGCTGAAACCGACTCGAAGGACTCCTATAAAATAAAGTCCACCGTCATAGAGTCGTGTTCGTTGGTTTTACGTGCAGGTGCTGTCCAAACTTCGTCAGACCGTGGTACTCTAGATCGTGAA
>LTAE01002000.1:20017-37333 GCA_001647135.1 Pontederia paniculata | reverse complement strand
AAAAAATATTATTTTATTATTTAACTGTAATTTTAAATTAATTAAATATTAATAATTTTGAATATAAAAAATTTTGAGCAAGCACGAACCGTGCCAAAAAAATTGATAATCTTATATTTCTATATACCTAACTCTTTCCCCAGCCAAATAAATATCTTTTACATCCAAATACAAGTAACTAAACAATTCGAAAATTGAGTCTACCGTCACACACATAACTTTTTAAGTTGGTCTGGCCTTAGTCTCTTCCTTCCTAGAGGCTAAGTCAGCCAAGAAATTTCCCTTTTAAATGCCTCAAAAGTTGGATCTAAATTCTGAACAAGAGCAACACAAAATGCACAAGAGAGTTTAAAGGAAAAAAATATTTTTATTAACTTTCAGCCAAGTCTGGATGAAAGTCATAACCCATACATATATACCCTATACTTAAAATAGTTTAAGTAATTACCCTTTTACAACTTCCTCTAATTTGCACCCTTTCACTTAATACAAATTCTGAACACCCACATAATATCACAAATAATGAAATTTGTAACTATATTCCTGTAAAAACTCCTTACACATAATTCTGACCCATGTTACATAATAAACACATAGATAACGACAAGAACAATTTGTCAAAAGCTTGGTGTGCATCCTTTGCTCAGTAGCCAAGTCATGTCCTCCGGTCCTTGTGGGTGCATGGCAATGTTTCCTAGGCTATTTAGGCGATGCGTTACAACTCTCTCCCACCGAAGTTGTTGCCATCCCCGGCAACACCTTGAACTTTGTAATTGCATCTAAAAACTTCGATAAGCCATGATCTTGCTTCCAAGTGTCTTCTACGGTTGGATACTCCTTCCAACGCACCAAATATTCAGTGAATCTGGGTAGGATTCTTCTATTCTTGTATTCCTTCAAAATTTTGAGAACCTCCTTGTCATAGGCCTTTGTCACATTTATTGGCAGCCTAAAAGGCTCACCTCTCTTCGGATCTTCTGGATCCTCATGGTAAGGTCTTATCATGCTAACATGAAAGTCTGCATACAGTTTCAGTCTAGGCAGCAAATCAACGCGATAAACTACCTTACAAACTCAAACAATGATCTTATAAGGACCCTCATATTTCCGAACAAGGCCTTTGTGAACTTTGTGAAGCATTTTGAACTGTCTTGTCCCTAACTTCATAAGCACTTTGTCACCAATCTGGTATTCGACATGCCTTCTATTCTGATCCACAAACTTTTTCATCTTGTGGGCCGCCTTATCCAAGACATTATTGAATATATCCAATTATAGGATTCAAATGGAAATAGTAAATATATATATATATATATATATTATTGAATATATTTTTACGTGATGTACATTATGTTGTTTGAGTATAAATCTTAAAAATAATAATCTCGACGTTAAATAGTCCAAAATGTGAATATATAGGGAACACCTATCTTTCATTCAAGAAATTATTCGCTTTGAATAAGTCACACAAATTTAAAACACATCTTCAATGGTAAGAAAGACAGTTAAGTCCATGATCACCTCTGTATTTTATTCATGTAGAACTAACTTTTATTCTCATCATCTTGAATCCTTACAGTCTTCCCCCTTCGAAGTTCAACGTCCTCGTTGAGTCATCCCACATGCTTCAAGTGAGCACGCGAAGTTGGTTGTGATATCTTTTGTAACACCTCAATCTATTCAAGAAATTATTCGCTTTGAACTCATGACCCACACGAATTTAAAACATGTTTTCAATAGTGTCAGAGTGACACAACAACCCTTTCTCCTTACCCCCTCATATATTGTCCGCTTTGGATTCTAGAGACGGTGACCCCTACGGTTTCTCTTTGCTTCTTTTGCTTCATATGATACTTAGTCCCTTACTATTTTCTTTCAGTGTGTCTTGAATGATAAGGAGAGTAGTTACTTATAAGCTCATGACCACATTCGTGTTTTGTCCATGTGGAACTAACTTTCATTATCTTTGTCTTGGGACTTTATGATGTTCCCCCTTCGGGGCTCAACGTCCTCATTGAGTCGTCCCCAAATTCATATCCGACACGTGGCAGAACACAAAATTAGGAAGCTACGACATTACTTCTTGACTTAACAATTGATAGTTAATTGATAATCAATATGACATATCATGCAGAAGCAATCATTTAAGATAAAAAAAACCTTTTTTAATACCCTAGCCAAATAAAATAGTCTATTACGTTATTGCAATAAGTAAAAACATCTCTAACAATAGTCCAATAACTCAATAAGAAAAAGCTAGAGAGACTCAATACTAGACTTCTATCATGCGCAAGTCTTCATATCACGAGCACATGTACCACTCATGCCATCATATATCAATCAATGCTCATCGCATGCATGATCAAAAGCAGAAGAGATAATTCTCCTATGAGCGATGAAGTCCAATAGTAAAGGTAATAACATATGAATAATCAAATATATAAAAACATAATAAAGAAGAATTTATAATTGATGAACCATTTTCGTTCCTTTCTTTACTTTTTATCTTCAAGTGTCTTACCTTCTTCTTGACGATATCCAACATTTATTCAATAACCTTAATTTGGTTGCAATAACATGGCTCAACATATTCTTGTCTAATTCAATTTATCTAATTGCAAGAGCCTCAATAGCATTATAAATGCACAATCTTTCTGATTCAATAGATCCTCACACAATTCAATCTTTGCATCTTTTTTTTACATTATCATTAAGCCTTCAATGGCATGGACATCAATTACACCATGCTTAACATAATGCCCAACACTTTCGTTATACAATATTTCCAAACTCAATCAATACTTAGGACCAATTCGTTCTTTTTGACTTATCTTGTCCTAAGTTGTTCAATTAATTCAATCAATAATGAGTCTTTATTAATGCATGGAGGATTCAAGTTCGTTCTCCAACACAGATATGGATAGCTAGAACATCAATAGTTTCGTGCAGAACTCAATAATCTTCAATCCAATAGTCTCCGTAGAAACTCAATAGTTCTTAAAGGAACTCAATAGTCTTCAATACAATAGTCCATGTAGGAACTCAATAGGGATAAATTCCTTAATTGTTGGGGGATCATCATTCTCATGCCCAATTATAATCACAATCATTAGCAATATTCTTTTAAACTCTATCATCAACTAGTCTAGGTTAGCGTTTCTATCTTGTTAATATATCACCATTCATCAATCAAGATCCAATCAATCAGTAGAATCAATCAATTTCATATATTTATAGAAATTAATCATTTTTATAAGGTAACACGGCCCGCGTTGCCATGCAATATGATCCATTTTCTGATTGTTTGTGTCTCTTCTATGTCTTGACACGACTTGCATCGTAAACGCACATGGCCCATGTCATGAAGTCGCCGCACGGTCCAAGTTTACCGTGACTCGATATATCCTCTCTCTGAACGTGGTCCGTTTTCTGTAAAATAATACCGCTTCACTTTTGTTTTACATACCAATGTTGAGCGCAACTCGTGTCAATGTGCGACACAACTGGTGTTCCATCTCCGTCATGTTTTGGTGAACGTGATTCGTGTTACAATTTGCATCGAAGAACACGGTCCGCATACAGAAGGCACAAAATCCACTTTTAGGTTAAGAACTTGGCAATGTCGCTTTAATCCATGGAACACAGTTCGCATGGACGATGTGGGTCGTGTTCCTTCGCTCTGCCACGTTTCTGAGGACACAACATGCATCTCTTGAACGTGGATGTTATCGAGAGGGAACACGGACCGCGTCCATCAGGACATGGCCTATGTTCGGTCGTCTGGCTATTCAGAATTAATTTATACATTACGACAATTATTCAATCAATAATCATAATACTTATCTTCTAGAGTAGAATCATCAATGTGATAGCTTTTCATGTAAATCCCCTATATTATCTCATATATATAGGAAAATTCCTAGGTTTGATCCTCCTTAATTACATATCTATCTGCGTCGGGGTTTTTCTCCGTTCCTTGCTTTTCAATTGTTATCCTCGCTCTCATTTTCTTGTGATACGCACTCTTGCTAGTCTTCTTCACTTCCTCCTGACTGGGTTTCATATAACTTTTTAGAAGAGGGGACAATAGGGAGAGAAAGAGACTACAAGAATAATAGAATTTGTTTCTTACGTTCAATCTTTAGGGAGAATAGGAGAGAGAAGAAGAGGGAAGAAGAGCTCTCACGGATTGAGGGAGAAATAAAAAAGGGTTGACCTTCTAGGAGTATATATATATAGGTGAATTTAGATTGTTTGAGTTGGGGTTAGATTAAAAGTTTAATTTAATTTAATTTCATATTAAATCTATCCATCTATTTTCCCTTTTGGAAATTGGATTGCGTCCAAGTTAGACACGGTTTGTTTCTTCCCTTTTTTAAACTAAGGTGTTACAATATATATGTATGTATACATTATTTTTTTTAAGTTTCCTTATACAAAATTGCTCATAAACTAAAGATTCGGTAAATCCTCTAGTCCATCCCTAATGACTAAGGAAGTATAATATGCTATTAAAACGGAAAGATGATATTGGTGTATGATTAATGATTATCCTGATGGACTTGATTTTTTTCTCTTTCTATATGTGAGATCAGGATACATCATACATGACCTATATCTCTGGAAATTAAGATCATTGGGCGACATTAAACACAACATAAGTGAGAAACACAAAAAGATTAAATCGTGAAAAATTAGCTAGTCAAGATATTTGGGAATTACTCTCTTAGAAAACACAAATATATGATAACGACACAACATAAACAAAAAAGTTTGTACATTTTTTAAGTTATTAATTTGGTGAAAAAAATATTATTTTATTATTTAACTGTAATTTTAAATTAATTAAATATTAATAATTTTGAATATAAAAAATTTTGAGCAAGCACGAACCGTGCCAAAAAAATTGATAATCTTATATTTCTATATACCTAACTCTTTCCCCAGCCAAATAAATATCTTTTACATCCAAATACAAGTAACTAAACAATTCGAAAATTGAGTCTACCGTCACACACATAACTTTTTAAGTTGGTCTGGCCTTAGTCTCTTCCTTCCTAGAGGCTAAGTCAGCCAAGAAATTTCCCTTTTAAATGCCTCAAAAGTTGGATCTAAATTCTGAACAAGAGCAACACAAAATGCACAAGAGAGTTTAAAAGGGAAAAATATTTTTGTTAACTTTCAGCCAAGTCTGGATGAAAGTCATAACCCATACATATATACCCTATACTTAAAATAGTTTAAGTAATTACCCTTTTACAACTTCCTCTAATTTGCACCCTTTCACTTAATACAAATTCTGAACACCCACATAATATCACAAATAATGAAATTTGTAACTATATTCCTGTAAAAACTCCTTACACATAATTCTGACCCATGTTACATAATAAACACATAGATAACGACCAAGAACAATTTGTCAAACGCTTGGTGTGCATCCTTTGCTCAGTAGCCAAGTCATGTCCTTCGGTCCTTGTGGGTGCATGGCAATGTTTCCTAGGCTATTTAGGCGATGCGTTACAACTCTCTCCCACCGAAGTTGTTGCCATCCCCGGCAACACCTTGAACTTTGTAATTGCATCTAAAAACTTCGATAAGCCATGATCTTGCTTCCAAGTGTCTTCTACGGTTGGATACTCCTTCCAACGCACCAAATATTCAGTGAATCTGGGTAGGACTCTTCTATTCTTGTATTCCTTCAAAATTTCGAGAACCTCCTTGTCATAGGCCTTTGTCACATTTATTGGCAGCCTAAAAGGCTCACCTCTCTTCGGATCTTCTGGATCCTCATGGTAAGGTCTTATCATGCTAACATGAAAGTCTGGATACAGTTTCAGTCTAGGCAGCAAATCAACGCGATAAGCTACCTTACAAACTCAAACAATGATCTTATAAGGACCCTCATATTTCCGAACAAGGCCTTTGTGCACTTTGTGAAGCATTTTGAACTGTCTTGTCCCTAACTTCATAAGCACTTTGTCACCAATCTGGTATTCGACATGCCTTCTATTCTGATCCACAAACTTTTTCATCTTGTGGGCCTCCTTATCCAAGATTGTCTTTGACATTTCTATGTTCTCAAGTCATTCCTTGGCAACTTGAAACGCAGCATGACACTTTCCCGCATAATGTGATGTCATCCCAGCTGAAGTAATCGACTACCTACCCATCATTAGCTCAAATGAGCTCTTATGCATTGCCTTATTCCTTTGCATATTAAAGAAAAACTATGCAACATCAAGTAGCTTGGGTCTTCTTGATTAGCGCCAACAAATTGTCTAGGGCAAATCTCTAGGATGAGATTTACCCTTTCGGCTTGGCCATCCATTTGGGGGTGGAAGGCCGTGGAGAATGTTAAGTCTGTCCCAAGCAAACGAAATAATTCTTTCTAGTATTTTCCTATAAATCAAGGATCCCTATCGCTAACAAGGATTTCAAGTACTCCCAAAAAATTCATAACATGCTTCACAAATAGCAAAGTTCTTTCCTCTGTGGTGCATTCCCTTGGAGCAGGCATGAATGTTCCATATTTTGAGAACTTATGCACGACAACTATGATTGATCCACATCCCCTGAATTTTGATAATGTTGAGAATTCATGGTGACCATCTACCTGGTCTCTCAAGGATTGGCAAAGGCTCCAATAATCCAGTTGGCATTTTTTGATTCGACTTTATCTTGTTGACATATCAAACAAGTGTGAACATAAGCTTCGATGTCTTCCCGCATTTTCGGTAAGAAGTAGGCATCTTCCACTAAGGCAAGGTATGAGCTACGTCAGGATGTCCAACCCATTTTGAGTCATGGAAATTGCGTGTGATCATTCGACGCAAGTTTTCGTATTGGGGTACGAATATTCGTCTACCAACAATAAACAACAACCCTTCTTCTTTCCAAAACTGCCGAGACTTCTCGTCTTTTACAAGTCGCATCCGTTCTATAGCTTTTGGGTCTTATACCATGCCTTCTCGAATCTGATCGTGAAAATCCATTTTCACTGCAGTTATCGTGGCCAATTGGGCTTTGCGACTAAGTGCATCTGCCACTACATTAGTTCGCCCAATTTTATATTCTAACTGAAAATCGAATTCAGCTAAGAAGTCCTGCCACCAAGCCTGTTTCGGAATCAACTTCTTTTAATTATGAAAGTAAGACATGACAACATTGTCTGTCTTTACTACAAATTTACTTCCAAGTCAATAATGTCTCCAACCCCGAAGACAATGTATCATCGTTGTCATTTCTTTCAAGTAAATAATGGACAACATAGTTTCTTTCAACTTTCGGCTTTCGAAGGCTACCGGGTGTCCTTTCTGCATTAGTACACTGCCTAAAGCAAAATTTGAGGCGTCGGTATGTACTTCAAAGGACTTTCCATTGTCCAAAAGACGAAGGCAAGGTTCTTGCATGATAGTCATCTTCAAATCCTCAAAGGCATTCTGTCACTTTTCTCCCCGAGTCCATGAAACATTTTTCTTTAGTAAGTAGGTGAGAGCTTCTGCTCATCGAGAGAAGCCCTCAATGAACCTTCTATAGTAGTTCACTAATCCTAGAAAGGAACGTAATTTTGAGATGTTCGAGGGGATCCCATTCCTGAATCGCTTGAACTTTTGTCGAGTCCATGTGAATCTCGCCCGCCCTAATGTGGTAGCCCAAGAACATTATTTCTTTATGTCAAAAAAAAACATTTCTCCCTCTTAATATAGAGTTTTTTTGCTTTAAGCAATCGGAAGACCTCTTCCAAATGGTGGACATGTTCTTGGATTGATTCCGAGTACGCTGCTATATCGTCCAAGTAAACCACAACACACTTGTCCAAAAGTGGGTGGAAAATATATTCATCATAGTTGAGAATGTTGTTGGGGCGTTCGTCAACCCAAAGGGCATCACTAAGAACTCATAAGACCCATACTTGGTTATGCATGTTGTTTTTGGTTCATCATCCTCTGCAATATGAACCTGCCAATACCCCAATCTTAAATCCAACTTGAAGAAGATCTTCGCTTCCCCTAGTCGATCAAACAAATCACTAACTAAAGGCATTGGATATTTGTTTCGCATCATTAGCTTATTCAAAGCTCTATAATCGATACACATTCTGAAGGATCCATCATGTTTTTTTCTAGAACAATACGGTGCTCTGAAAGGTGCTTTTGAGGGTTGGATAAAGCCTACTTTCAATAGTTCTTCCAACTATTTTCGGAGTTCTTCTAACTTAGGTGGTGTCATGCGATAAGGACCCATGGCTGGAGGTTTAGCTCCCGGGATCAACTCAATTTCGTGATCCACACCTCTTCTAGGTGGAAATTTTTGAGATAACTCTGGGATCATTACATCGGCAAACTCTTCGAGTATCGCTTGGATTTCCCCGGGCACTTGAGCAGTTTGGCCAATCTCCACTATGGTCATTGTAGCTAGATAGGTATGCTCGTTCTTTCAAACTCCTTTCCTTACTTGCATGGCCAACAACATTTTGTTATTAACACATGCTCTAGTTAAGGGGATGTCGTACAATCCTTCTTGTGACGCAAGGGACAAGTGCTATTTGCCAACTTGACTTCTCTAAATGTGTCTAAGAATTTCATCCCTAAGATGAGTTTATGGTCGTCTATGTCGACTACGGTTATGTCGACTTTACCATCCCATTCGCTCGTCTGCATCGGGACTCCATGTGCAACTCCTCGGATTGACTATGATATTGCATTCATAGTTTTGATCAGCCCAAGTTCCTTAGTGAACGATAATTTGAGCCTAGTGGCTTCTTATGTGGCCACAAAATTGTGCGACGCTCCAACGCCTAGTAAAGCTTATGTGGCAATACCATTCACCAACAATTGTACAAAGATTAACCCTTACTATAGAGGATTTTATCTTCCTCATTGGCATACTTGTGGCAGCAACCGTAAAATGTCATGATGGACCCCATTTGTGTCATCGGTTTCATCTCTTTTGGATCCGTGACCGAAGTCATGAAGCTTAGTTTCCTAAGACATTCACGTTGTAAGTGAGGACCTCCGCACCTGAAGTTGATGCATCATATTCTAACATGTTTTAGGCCCAACATTAGGTCTATTTTTGAGATTATTCTTCATAGCATGCATCTACTTGGTCCATATTTTGTTATAATTCTTCCAAGAGTCAGAATTTACCTTTGTTTGGTGTTTTTATTGTAGAAAGGCGGATAATATGGAAAAAGGAAATAGCTTCTGGACCAACATCGAAGAAAGAGTGAAGTTTGGAGACGAGAAGCCAAGTCATAGCAGCTATCACGGGCCATGATGATCCATTACGGGTCGTGATACATGAAGACCAGATGCAGATGATGTCGATTATGGGTCGTTATGCGAAGTCGGGACCTCAGAGCGGCGTTCAACCCATTACGGGTCGTGACGAAGCATTATGGGTCGTTACATGTCAACTTGTGAGGCACAACGCACCGTCACGACGTCAATATAGGCTGCTCAACTTGGAGATCAAACCATTACGGGTCGTGAAGACACATCACGGGCCGTAAGTTATAATGTGTGAAGTTCAAAACCATTCGACGCCCGACTTACGGGCCATGATACTTTATCACGAGCCGTGAGGAGATCAACTGCTACAGACTCAATGCGTAATGGGTCATCATGGAGTGTTACGGTTACTCCAGAGAGCATCAACTCACATTCATAGAACTTCACGGGTTGTAACCCCATGTTACGAATTGTTATGTCAGTGTTCATGGGACGTTATCAGAAATCACGATATCAACAGGAGTGCCATCATCTGCTGATCATTACATTATGGGTCGTGAATTGAAGTCACGGGCCGTAAGTCTTAGAAGAAGGCTCGGCAACATCAGATCGATGCCCGAGTTATGGGCTGTAACACATCATTACGGGTCATAAGACATCATTACGTACCGTAAAAGATTGAGCAGAGAATCATCAAATAGTCTTACGTGTCGTGATACTCTATCACATGCCATGATAAAGATATGTACGATAATGCACTTATAAATTCGAAGTGGTTCGACAACCAGGAAGATGTTGATTTGATCTAAGACTTTGAAAATCTGATTTGAGAGTTGTTTTGTGGGACATAAGGGTTATTTTATTTAAGTTTTCAATCACCACCCTTGGTCGAAAAGGGTTTTGATCTAAAGGCTCACACGAAGGCTCTACTTTCAGCCCTAGAAACCCTAGAGTATAAGAGACTTCATCTTCAGCATTAGAAGGTATGCTTAGTTGAGCAAACATGTGAGTACCCCGACTTAAAGCCCGTCAAGGTCCATTACGACCTTAGCCTATACCGCTACTGTCATCCTTACGGGTCGTAAGACACAATCACGACTCGTGACAGATCAGTACCACCTCTAGAAATTTGACAGACATGATTAATGACCCGTCACCATAGGTTATGACTTCAACAAGGATGATGCACTCCAGACTTTCATGTCACGACCCGTAATCATGTTTCACGGGTCGTAAGTCCTACTCTGGGTGTGTTGAACCTTCTGGTACCTCGAGTTATGGGCTGTTAGGTTCCATTACGACCTTGACCTAAACTCGTTACTTCCATCTATAATGGATCATGAAATATATTACGACCCGTAAGTTATAATTTTCCGAAGTCCCAAACTACACGTCACCTGATTCACAAGTTGTGTCATTGGTTACGAGTCGTGAAAAATTTGAAAAGTCACCAGCGTCCCACCTGCCCGCATTTAACACACCCGCGACAAACATTCACGGCCAACGAAGTGATCAAAAGCTTTGTATCCCAACCTTGATGCCTCGTGAAGCCACATAAAGCCTCGTGAATCCTGATTTGATCGTTCGACATTGATTTCACGAGCTGCAATAGATTTATTACATTCGTGAGGCTTCCACTTTCCTCTCTATATACACTAACGTTTTGCAGAACTCCATCGTCGGTGCTCCTCTTGCTAAATTTCTCCAACTCATTTTCTCCTCTCGCGAAATCAAAAGCAATCAACGACTCTAGCTCCGACTTCGTCGTCCCTTCGTTAGTGCGACTTTACCGGCATCCATAAGACGACAAGCGACCAAGAATTTCAGCGTCAGACGCAACATCTTCGACCACCTTCTTCGACTCCGGCGACTTCCACCTCGACGGTTGCCTCACGACTCGTTACACCCCAAAATGGGTCGTAATGATGAAGAAGACGCACAACATCTCGGCCGCAACATCCATAACGAGGCACAACTGCAGTCGTTACAGATCGTGACTCATCTTCACGCTCTGTGACCCTCTTTCGAAGCTTCGACAATTCAACATCGCGCCCCGCAACTTTCGTGATGGCCGGCAATAACGCATCTCATGACTCGTAACCTACTTTCACGGACTGTGACACAACTCCAAATTGGTCTTCAGCGCCTCTACAATAGCCGTTACAACGCTTCACGCCCCGCAACCTACTCTATCACGACCGGAGACACCTTATCATGGGTCATGACCATATGGCGAGTTCCAGCCGTCCTCACCGCAAGAAGATGTCGACATGTCGCCTCCATGATGATCCAGTTCCTGAAGAGCAGGCCCCGCCTTCCGCATTAGATGTGATTCTGAAGCCTCTCAAGCCGGTATTAAAGAATATTGACCACCGGGCGCGGGAGGATGTTCTTCGTCTTCTTCGAATTGGACCCACTCGTTTTTCTCACGATGCAACCATGTTGGAGTACAACATGAGGGACTTCGTTCATCAGCTGTTCGACAACATCGGCCTCAACTTTTTCATCCTCCAGTGGTGGCCCACATATGAGTACCTAACTCTCAAATTTCTAAGTTCTTTTGAAGTCAAGAACTCGACTGGCGACAGGAGGCTGTCTTATTCCTTCCAGCTCTACAACACTAAGTTTTCCTTCTCTCTAACAGAGTTTAATGCAGTTTACCAAGTTCAAGATGAGGGGCATATTCGGGTACCCCAAAGATTTTGATGTGGCGAATTTTTGGAAGAGGATCAACGGGGCTGAGCACCTGAATTACCAAATAGCGAAGAGCACGATGATTCAGAATACAGTGTTCTGCTATGTGCACCGGATCCTCTCCAACACCATCTTCGGGAGGGGCGATAGTGATGGCTCGGCACATAACCCAAGCTTTTCTTCATCTACTGCATGGTCACCCGCACTCCTATCAATATGGGAGCCTTTCTCGCGAGGACCTTCCAAAAGACATCAAAGAAGGACAAGGGGACGATCGTCATCGGTACTCTCATTACTCCCTTTGCCCACCACATGAAGCTTGACATGGAGGATATTGAGTCGATGGATAACATAGTATTTATGCATAGTCACATTGTCACAGCGATGAAGCTCAGGGCAATTAGGAGGGGCATCAGTATTTTCTTCTTCAAGGACACCGACTTCGTTATGTTGTGTTCTGAGTCGGAGAGGTTCGACCCCTCCAACCAGGACAACTGGATTATCCTGCCTTCGGACGCACCTCGGCCACCTCCGTTTGTTCCACCTCACCGTGTACTTGAGCCCAGCCAGCAGGATCAACCGACTTACATGGATGTTGACCCTACTAGTGTGCCTGTATCTTATGACTTTTCTGCTATGCATACTATTCTCACTTCTATCCAGGGTGATGTTCACGATATCCGCGTCCGCCAGGAGAGGATTGAGAACATGGTCCGACGCATGCATGATTATCACGTCGACCACGCACTGATGTTCTATCCACCGCTGCCACCGCCACTGCCACCACAGGAGTAGACTAGGTCGCATCATCTCTTTGTATTTTCTTTTGTGTCATTTCATTATGTTTTCATTCATCGTTGTATCCTTCCTTCGGCTGGACCAAAACACTGAGGACAATATTCGATTTAAGCTTGGGGAAGTAGTGCATTAGCATGCATCATGTTTGCTTTTCTCAATTGTATTGCATGTTTGCTTTATGTATTGCATATGCATATTTGCTTGTGTCGCATCATCATATTAATGAAAAACCAAGAAAAATGAAAAAAAAAATAAAACCCAAAAATTATCATTATTGTTGTCTCATGTCTTAGATATGTTCCTTTTGCTGAAAGTTATGTTCAAAGACATCATGGTTAGCGAGTGAAATTCTACTTCCTTGAGTTTATCACTTATCACCTCAATTGGGAAAGTTTGGACCGAAGTTGGTTGCCAAGTAGATTCTAACATTTAGACGACAAATTCTTGTTTAGATCTTTTTGTACTTTGTGAAATATTGATGATAATTAGTTTTCAATTGAACGTATAAGTGTATCTTGAGCTTATATAAATGTGGATCTAAAAAATTATGTGCTTAAGTAGTTTAGTAGTTTAGGCTGTGACATTTGTAATTCGGATCCTGGAAGGGTTCGTGCAATTAGATCCGTAAGGGTACAAGCCTAGTGACCTAAGGTCATTTGGTCTGAGATCCACCGATCGAAAGCATGTTGCATGGTCCCCCTTGTGCAATATGGGGAAGCGCACTAACAACCAATTCACTGCTTGATTCAAACCTAAACTTAGAATATGGGAGTGTTCGGGCAACTAAGCTCGAGGGGTGCTTGAACACCTATTTTCAGTTGTATTTTCAGTAGTTTTGTTTTTATCTGACATATTGAACATTGTTACATGTTAGGCCTTAACTTGAAGGAGTTTAAATTTGTTTGAGTGCTAGGATTTTATGCGGCTGGGATAATTGGAAAGTGGAATGTAGACTTTGGTGATGAGTGTGTAAACAATAAGGTAGGGGGAAAGCAGTTGTCTACATGATGGAAACAATGATTTGAATTTCCATATTCTGAGTTTTGCTTTGAACATTGCTTGAGGACAAGAAAATATCCAAATTTGGGGAAGTTGATGCATGCATATTCTAACATGTTTTAGGCCTTGCATTAGGTCTATTTTTTAGATTATTCTTCATAGCATGCATCTATTTGGTCCATATTTTGTTATAATTCTTTCAAGAGTCAGAATCTACCTCTATTTGGTGTTTTTATTGTAGAAAGGCAGCTAATATGGCAATGAAAATAGCTTCTGGACCAACATTGAAGAAAGAGTGAAGTTTGGAGACGAGAAGCCAAGTCATAGCAGCTATCACGGGTCGTGATAATCCATTACAGGTCGTGATACATGAAGACCAGATGCAGATGACGTCCATTATGGGTTGTTATGCGAAGTCACGACCTCAACAGAGAGGAGTTCAACCCATTACGGGTTGTGACGAAGCATTACGGGTCATTACATGTCAACTTGCAAGGCACAACACACAGTCACGACGTCGACAAAGGTTGCTCAACTTGGAGATCAAATCATTACGGCCGTGAAGACACATTAGGGGTCGTAAGTCATAATGTGCGAAGTTCAGAACCTTTCGACACCCGACTTACGAGTCGTGATACAATATCTCGGGACATGAGGAGATCAACTGCTACAAATTCAGCGCGTAATGAGCCGTCATGGAGTGTTAGTGCTACTAAAGAGAGCATCAACTCACACTCATAGAACTTCACGGGTCGTAACCCCATGTTATGAGTCGTTAAGTCAGTATTCACGGGATATTATCAGAAGTCACGACATTACCAAGAGCGTCATCATCTGCTGATCATTACATTATGGGTCGTGAACTAAAGTCACGGGCTGTAAATCTTGGAAGAAGGCTTGGCAACATCATATCGATGCCCGAGTTACGGGTCGTAAGACATCATTACGGGTCGTAAGAGATTGAGCAGAGAAGCATCAAATAGTCTTACGATTCGTGATACTTTGTCACGGGCCGTGATGAAGACATGGACGATAATACCCTTATTAATTCAAAGTGGTTCGACGATCAGGAAGATGCTGATTTGATCTAAGACTTTGAAGATCCAATTTGAGAGTTGTTTTGTGGGACATGAGGATTATTTTTATTAAGTTTCAATCACCACCCTTGGTCAAAAATGGTTTTGATCTAAAGGCTCACACGAAGGCTCTACTTTCAGCCCTAGAAACCCTAGAGTATAAGGGACTTCGTCTTTAATCTGAGAATGTATGCTAGGAGCCGTCAACCTGCACTTTGAAGCTAGAGAATGAATGATTGCTCCCGAAGGGCTACTGGGCAAAGAAGAGTTTAATCATCTGTTAAGGAGGCAATCCAGAGTTGTCTACTTCCCTGAAAGAGCATTTCATGTTCCACTTTATGTTGAGATGAACCATTTATCTTAGTTTTTTATAATTCTCTTAGGACGAATTTGATTTGTGACATTTGTTATTAGGCTTTGAATGATCCTCTATTTTCCATATTTGTTATAAGATTAGTATTTATTTTTCAGATCATGTTTGCCTGAATCTAAATTTTGTGTTGATCATTAACTGTGCAGTGTGATTAATTTGTTTTGCAATTCATGACATGTTGCTTTGATCCGTTAAGAACAGAGTATGGTGTGGTCTATTAGGTTAACCCGTTAAGGGTGATATAATAGTCTAAAAATAATACTTAGTGCATTCTGTGATATTAATCTGAGAAGTAAAACCGTTAAGGAGTGCTTGTTAGGTGAAGATCATTTGAATAGTTGATTGATCCATTAAGGAGAATCATACTTAGATATATTCTTAATCCATCTGAAAATATTTGTTAAAAGTTTGCATGTTGTAATTGTTTCTATGAGAATTATCGGTGCATATGTGTTTCATATTATCATCTAGTCTCTAGTCATAAACCATTTTCATTGTGAATATCCATTTTATCTTAATTTTAATTTTTTTGTTTCTGAGACTAAACCAACCTTAAAACCAATGTTGTATCTTATTAATCTCTAGGATTAGATAGTTACATAGTTCCTTGTGGATTCGACACTTTATTTTATCATTGTATTACTTGTTCGACTAGTGCACTTGCTAGCATTTAATTTATTATGTTTGGATTTTTTGCATCAGAAGCATTTTATCCCTGAAGGCTTTTGTCCATTAAACTTATCATCCTTCTTTTCCATCTTGTCATTTTTGTGGGATTTATCCATCCTGAACTTTCCTTTATCTAATTTCCTAGCAACATTCTCCTTATCCTTGGAGAAATCTGTCAAGGCTTCTGTCTTGGCAATAGCAGCATCCGGAGTGTCCTCTCCGTTGCATTCAATCTCTTAAGAGGCACGTACTTAAGGCCCTTTTGGAAGTGAAAGAGGTGTCGTTCCTCGTTCAAATCCGTTAGTTCCAACATTAGCGACTGCAACTGTTTCACATAGTCTTTGATGGTGGTAGTTTGTGTCAAATCTATGAGTTTCTTCATAGTTACTTTGTAAGTGTTCTTAGGATAGAATTTTTGACGGAACATTTTCTTGAAGTTGTCTCATTCTTCCACAGAAACAAACTTATCATCTTCGACTCTACGCCACCATAACAATGCATCATCCGATAGGAAACGTATTGTCGTTTGGATCTTATGGCCATTTTGGTCAATTTCACTATTTTTTAATATCATTTCATGTGACCGCAGAAAATCATCAATTGTATTTGCCTCTCGTTTACCATCAAACTTAGGGGGGGGCCGGGACCACAATATTTGGAAAATTTTTGGCGTTTCTCACTGTCTTCCTCTCTAACGTCGTCCCTCATTTTCAAGAGATTGGCTTCAAGGGACTCCATCCTAATTGCATAGGAATCCTCCAATTCAGTCACTTTCCTATCCAAAGTGTGAATCGTCCATCTCAGTTCCTCAAGTGTTTCCCCAATACCTCTTAAAGTTGAAAGTGAAATCTCCATGGATATTACTTTCTCTCCAAGAAAGCATAGTTGATGTTCCACGAGATCATGGCTCTTTTTCAAGGATACCCATGTTAATATTGGCATACCCATTCTTTTCTTCCTACCTACAACTCCATCGGTTCCCCGACTCGCCCTAGTGTTTTCTTAAGTTGCAGCAGTGTTTTCTTCATGCTCTGCCATCAGAAAACTGGCTCTGATACCAAACTCACACACAACTTTTTAAGTGGGTGTGGCCTTGGTTTCTTCCTTCCTAGAGGCTATTAGCCAAGAAACTTCCCTTCTAAATGTGTTAGAAGTTGGATATGAATTCTGAGTAAGAGCAACACAAAATGCTCAAGAGAGTTTAAAGAGGAAAACAAATACTTTTATTAACTTTCAGCCAAGTCTGGATGGGGGCTATATATATATATATATAGCCCCCATCCAGACTTGGCTGAAAGTTAATAAAAGTATTTGTTTTCCTCTTTAAACTCTCTTGAGCATTTTGTGTTGCTCTTACTCAGAATTCATATCCAACTTCTAACACATTTAGAAGGGAAGTTTCTTGGCTAATAGCCTCTAGGAAGGAAGAAACCAAGGCCACACCCACTTAAAAAGTTGTGTGTGAGTTTGG
>LTAE01002000.1:0-19065 GCA_001647135.1 Pontederia paniculata | reverse complement strand
TATTTAAAGGTAAATAGGTGAAAAAGCAGCGTTGATCACTCTTTATTTTGTATTAATTTGGTTGTGATGCTTAACAATCAAGTTTGTCGCAAAATTATAAAGAGTTCATACATTACATAATAAAATAAACATAGCTATGAGTAAAATTAAGAGTTTAATCATGAGTGATCCAATAAGCAAACTCAAAGGAAAAGTAGATAGATTTTAACGAAAAGGAAAAGTTGATAGATATTGGATTTTACATCGAATGTGTAATGTGATAGCATAGTGTAGCGCATCGCCTAAATAGCTCAAGAAACGTTGCCGCGCACCCACAAAGACCAAAGGACATGACTTGGCTACTGAGCAAATGATGCACACAAAGTATTTGATAAAATGTCCTGTGTAGTTATCTATGTGTTTATTATGTAACATGGGCCAGAATTATGTGTTAGGAGCTTTTACAGGAATATAGTTAGATATTGTATTATTCGTGACATTATGTGGGTGTTCAGAATTTGCATTAAGTTAAAGACTGCAAATTAGATAAAGTTGTCCAGAATTATATGTATATGTACATATATATATATATATATATATATGTACATATACATATAATTCTGGACAACTTTATCTAATTTGCAGTCTTTAACTTAATGCAAATTCTGAACACCCACATAATGTCACGAATAATACAATATCTAACTATATTCCTGTAAAAGCTCCTAACACATAATTCTGGCCCATGTTACATAATAAACACATAGATAACTACACAGGACATTTTATCAAATACTTTGTGTGCATCATTTGCTCAGTAGCCAAGTCATGTCCTTTGGTCTTTGTGGGTGCGCGGCAACGTTTCTTGAGCTATTTAGGCGATGCGCTACACTATGCTATCACATTACACATTCGATGTAAAATCCAATATCTATCAACTTTTCCTTTTCGTTAAAATCTATCTACTTTTCCTTTGAGTTTGCTTATTGGATCACTCATGATTAAACTCTTAATTTTACTCATAGCTATGTTTATTTTATTATGTAATGTATGAACTCTTTATAATTTTGCGACAAACTTGATTGTTAAGCATCACAACCAAATTAATACAAAATAAAGAGTGATCAACGCTGCTTTTTCACCTATTTACCTTTAAATAAAAGCAACAATTATGTATTTTCCTATCTTAAGAATATGTTTTCTCCAACCAAAAAGAAATGGTTGAATATAATAATGATTTACTCGTAAATTAAAATACTCACATTCGAATTTAAGGGAATTATGCTTTTATTCACTGAGTCCTTAAATCCTCTATGTAATTGAAAAAAGAAAAAAGAGATTCATCTTCACTCACGCGATTTTTCTACGCTAATTCTATTCGATCACAAATTCATAATTTTAATCGTTTAACAATCAATATAAAAGTATTTAGACGCGAAGTTAAAAAAACTATCAATAGGATTGGGATGGAGAAAACGTTGATAATAGTATGATGCTTACATCTTTACTAGTGCGATCGAAGTTATCGCCACAGAGTATGATGTATATCCGACTACTAGTGAAAAAAATTAAAAGTTCTAAGTTATAAATGAAATTATATATCAAGGAGGTTATTTATTACATATCAAAGTTTGTGGTCAGTGGGCTACGATCAAAGGCGGAGCTAGGTGTCTGTCGGTGCCTGCAAGTGCAGACACTGAAAATGTATATATATAAAATATATCAAAACATTTGACTTCCTTTTGCATGCACATGTGGAGAGCTCCTCGCCAGGGCTCGAAACCTACTTGTGACAAAATTTTCAAATGATTTTTCTTCATTAATCTTACTAGTCATTAGCTACCTAAGTCAACTATTCATTAGCTATGATACAAATATATTAAAAAAATGGTATTAAATTCTTCAAGTATTAAGATACTTCTATGATTTTTCCCTACTCAATGATTTTAGTTTAATTATTATTTTTATAAATTCTTTTTTGAAGCAATAGTATTGATAATTTGACATCAACTTTATATCTTTTCTACATTATATTTGAAATACATGATTTTTTTATCTTAATATGTTATTTTTTAATATAACAACTAATAATTAACTATGAATCATTAGATATTTTTATAATATTAAATCTATTATTTATTTTCTTCAATTCAAATGCACTATGAAATATGAAATATATCTAACTTTTTGGAATAGATGTACATAATGTATATTCTATTTCCATATTCCATATATTTTATTTTTTCAACCAAACAATCTTATAATTTATTTTTATTAATTACATACTTAATTTCATTTTTTTTTATTTTCATCACTAGTCTTTCTTTTATGGTAAACTTTAAAATTGATAAATATCTTATCTTATTTTAAATATTATTTAATTATAGAAATTATTGTGGGACGAAACTACATGAAATAATTAGTAATCAAAAAATTATTATGTGGTAAAAAATCCACTCAATTTTTTTCTGCCTCTGCCACTGGCTACGATTGATTTGTAAGATTCAGGCTACGGAATATTCTTGACAAGAATAATGTATTTTTTTGTGAAAAAAGAAAATGAAACCTCTTTTTTTATTAAATTAAATAAGAAGAAAATAGATCTTTGTCTTATTTGGTATGAGAATAAGAAGAATGAGAATAAGTAAGAATATTTTTTTATTCTTGTAAAAAAAGATAGATGTGACATATTCTTGGTGAGATATATTTGGAGTGTGTTTGGCTGATTAATTAATATTTCAATAATATTATTAAATATATATTATTTTAAATATCTATTAAATATATTTAAGTATTTATTGACATTAGTAATTGTAATTAATTAATTAATATATTTTTAATTATGAGTTAAGTAATGATACGTAACTATTAGGCTAAGTTTAATTATACAAATTAATGGATTTCTAATAATATATAATTAATATTTATTTTCCCTTTAATAAAAAAGTTAACTCAATAATTATAGTATTACATAAATTAACTAATGCTGCAATATATACTACCAAATAATTGTGATGATATAACCTCTTTTTTTATGTAATAATTATAGTATTACATAAATTTATTTTCCCTTTCAATAATATATTATTACCAAATAATTGTGATGATATAATAATTAATTAATATATACTACTAATATAAAAATATTTATAATATTATATTTTTATTATTAACGTTACATTTTTGTGCAAACTTTAATTAATCATAAAAATTTATTAATTTTTTCAGTGACTACCCACCCGTGTCCGGGTCTACTAGCACCTGACTAATCCGATGTTCGAGGTAAAGAGCATAAGTGGTATCCCTCTGGCCAAATTGGTGACTCCGAGGCTCGAACTCGGGGCTACTAGCTCTCGATCCCTCAACCCGGGACACACTCCTGCTAGCTAGGTAAAAACTTATTAATTTTAGATGGCTATGTATTTATTAAAATAATTTAATTTAATAAAAAAATAGAAGAAAAAATAATGGAACAAAAGAATTGTTCTCGCTAATGGCAAACATATTTTGTTCTTAAAGAAAAAAATGATGGCTTTAAAAATTTCAATATGATTTTAAAATGTGAGAGAATTATATTATTTTATGGGTGTTTGATTGTGAAGGACAGAATAAAAAAAAATTATTCTCCACTTATTCTAATACCAAATAGGCCTTTAATATGCAAAATTTGATAAGATTTGTGTCAATGAGTGTTAGCTTAGATGATAGTGAAGTATGAACCTCGGGTTGATAGATAAGGAAGCTAATAGTTTGGAATTCGTATTCACGTCAATATTTTTTTGAAAGAGGTTCTCTATCATCTCGGCCAACTCTAGCTGATGAATTCATCCAAAAGAAGTTGATAGGACCATGACTAATATGCATTTAGGGAAAAAATCATCGTCTTTCAAAATGTTACCAGTTCGAAACTCATTATTACATCACTCAAACGTTTGAGACGAGGGATCGGCGTATCCAATTGTCACTTGCTTCATGCATGAAATATGAAGACATTCTACTCGTGCTTTTTTTTTTAATTTTAAACTTTCGTTCGATCAACATTAGATTTGCCTAGTTGAAATCTGAAATAAAAGCTCCGACTGTTCTTTATTTCTTTGCACAATGGCAGAGCAAAAAATTATTGTCACTAAGTTCACTAACTAAATTAAAAATGAGATATTGAATTTTAATATGATTATCTATTTTAAACTTTGAAGTCATTTTTTCTATACAATATAAATACTAAAGAAATAGGAAAGTAAAACATTTTTTAAAGTTCTAATCATCATTATTATTAGCAAATAAATAATTAAATTATTTTAACGTAATAAACTTTTATATAACATTAACAAAAAATAGATATAACCAATAATTTAGTACCTCGTACGAATATGTCTGTGAATTTTTAGAAGAGAAAAAATATAGTTAATTATATTTTAAAAGTCAAAAAATAATATATAAAAAAATCATAAATGTACATAAAGAGCAAAGAAATTTGAAGGGCCATTGATCAGAGAACCAAAAAAATCAACAAAATAATTGAAGTTCTTTCCTCTTAAATTATTAATTATTAATAATAAGAGCAAAAGAACGTTTGAGGTATTTTGATTAAAGACAAGAAAGAACACGGTTAATTACAATTACTTATTAATAATAAGAGCAAAAGAATTTTTGGGACATTTTGATGGAAGACAAGAAAGAACACAAGTAATTATTATTAAACTATTAAATATTAATAATAAGAGCAAAATAACTAATTGAATTCTGACAATGGAAAAAAAGAATACACGAGTTAAAGTCACGAAAAATATAAAAATTACAAATGTACTTAAGAACTCGAGACTTTTAAATATGAATTAATAATATAAAAACACTTTTTAAAGTTTGATTATCATAGAGAGCTATGAAATTAATAATTATACTAAATATTATCTTAAAAAAGTAACAATTAGAGTAAATATTAATTAACCTTTAGAATGAGCTTTTGGTCAGTAGAGAGAAAAAATATTAAAACAAAATTGGCAATGAAAAAAAAATATTAAAACCGATTTTACCAAGTGTTAGTTGAATTTTGGGAAATGAGTATGCAATAATATTATTCTTCATTTTCTATAATCTTTTTTCTTTCATGTTGTGTTTTTTTTTATTACTTGCTTTTACATTGCTTATGTACTTATGTAGTTCATTAGTTAGTTTATCGTGCCTGCAAAATCATTTCGTATACCAAAGAAGCATTCTTCTTTATACGAATATATTAATATTTCGTCATGAGATATCGACCTATTAATGTCCATAATAATAACACTGGTTGTGGAGACTTATCAAGAACACATTTCATCTTGCGAGGAAAAAAAAGCACAAAAAATGCGGTGAGCCTGGATCGAACACGCGACCTTCAGATCTTAGGTCTGACGCTCTCCCAACTGAGCTATCCCCGTTTGTTGTTTTATTTCGATTAACAATATATATGATAATTAAATACTATTATTTTTTTTGCTAAATTTATCTACTTGAAAATAAAATTTAGCCTCAAATATGAAAAATAATTTTTTAGCCTAATTGACGGTCCTAAAAAGAAAGGAAAAAATTAATGGGACAATAATTTGATTTGTATAGTAAATTTAGGCTTGTATATGGATCATTTATAGATGAAAGATGCTATTAGGCCTGATTATTGGAACCTTGGTCAACATCGTTCTTAGATTTGGGTTGGAACTTAATTAATATTTTTTAATTCATATTAATCATAGCATAATATATATATGTATATATATGAAAAAATATTAGACTATATATTTTAAATATATAAAACTTGAATTACTACAATATATTATATTAAAGCTTACTTGAATGGAAATACTTGACGTCCCGGTGATAACAGGATTGGGACCGAGACAAAGGATCCTAACCAAACATGATTTTGTTGAGCCCTAAGAGCTTTTTAACAGTGAAAAATAACATAAGTTTCTATTAAGAATTTTTTTTAACTCTCAGAGAAATAGAACAACATTATAACGAAAAAAAATAAAAAGGGTCAATTTTTGTAGCCCAATCCGAACCCACCTGCCAGTAATTAACTCATATGTGGCATAAATTAAATTAGGACCACACTGATAACAACTGATTTGTTGGTGTGTGGATGCCGCCATTAACATGGGAAGGGTCCACTTGAACTCCATTAATTTGGTTCGGCGGCAGTGGTGGCTTCATTCATCACCCTCCCGTTAAAATTGCGACCACTGGCCCCAACAGAACTCATGCAAACAAAACCTTTCAACCAAAGATTTAAATTTAATCATTTCATGTAGCAATTTAAATATGTTAATACGAAATATTTTTTTAGGATTAGAGTTCAAAGTTGTCAAAGTCTTAATTTAACTAAAAAAATATGATCTTAATTAAATTTTGTAATTTTTTTCAATGATCTATATATATGAGAGTGTCTTGATGAGCTATGATGAGATAAGGAGTATGCCTTGACGAGCTATGATGAGACCCGAGTTCGATGAGAGGCCTCTACATATAAGTCAATTTTTTTGGATCATATTTTGGATTCAGAATGGCGAAGGGCCTGACTAAATACTTTGGAATTCTAATCGACACTTCAATCATGTGGGCAAGATGTTGAAATGGGTAGCCAATTCTTGGGTATAGGAGTATTGCCTTGACGAACTATTAGACATATGGTTTTTCTCCTGACCTATTAGACATATGCCCTATGGACTCCTTTGGTACTTAATTTAAGCTCCCTTTCCTTTTAACAAAAAATTAACAATATATTTTCGAATTATCGAGATTAATCAAAATAATCGGCATAGAATAAATAGGTAGTCTGCACCACCATAGATGTTTAGCCACAAAGCATTCAGAAAATTATAGTGTTCCAAACATCCAGCATGAGCATCATGTTCTTCCGTTGTTCTCCTCAGTATACTCATCAGGTTTAGTGAGTTCACCCCCCTTAGGGATGTTGGATTTATAGTGTGTTAGTATTTTCTTTAAAAGAAAATAGTCTATTTGTTTGCAACTAGAAAGCAGCACATACGTAACCATTTATTAGTTTCAAATTTGGATCTGATGAAGGATTTAGGCCATGTTTGCTTCAAACGCTTGGTCATCAAGCCGTTTGGTGTTTCACATTAAACGGTGATGAAACAACGTTTTGAGTTGGCCCCAAACAGGGCCTTAAAATGAAGCACGATCACCAGTTCATTTATAGAAATAAGAACAAGGGTTGAACGAATGAATCGAATATTTTCTAAGCCAGATGCAAATGAAGACTTAAAATGAGTTAATTTGTACCAAGATGACATTGTGGTCTCTCTATGTACCAACTACCAACCTCACCTAAGCTAAACTAAACATGGATTAGTATTTAGACAATATGTACCTTATTAAATCTAAAACATCTCTCGCCTTTCTCTCTGTCATTTTGCTTTTGCTTATCATGAAGAGTATGTAGTTTGCACAGTTCTTCTCCATATGTCTAACATTCCAGCAGCCTTTCGACGCGCCCGAGGAGTACCACTCTCTGCCAGTTTGGAGATGCATCCACTCGCATTCTCCTCTTGTCTGACCTCCCTAAGCTTTCCGCGGTCATACGAACAGATAGAATACAATGCCACAACTGCATTCTCTTTGTTATGTGCACAAGAGTTGTCTCTCAATATGTTGAGCAAACAAGGTATGCCGCCCGCCTTGGCGATCTCCTCATCTGCATCCCTATCTCTAGACAGGAGTGTAAGAAGAGAAAGTGATTCATCAACGAGTGACTGATTTTTGATTGCATGCAGGATTACACCCACCACACCTTCCCTGATAGCTCTTGCCCTGTTCTCAGGTAAGATGCATAGGTTAAAAATAGCAGACCCTGCATCTTTCTTGGCAGCAGGGTTGCCGCATTCAAGAAGCTCGACAAGTGGCTTCAGAGCTCCCAATTCACCAATCTTGAGTTTATTGGAATCGAGAGCTGATAAAGTGAACAATGCAGCAGCAGCATTGGCGCGAACCTCCATAGTTGCGCCCTTGAGCGCATTAATTAGCAAGGGGATAGCTTGGGGGTTGTCACCAACTATCTTTTTGTTCTCTTCATGGATAGAAATGTTAAGAATAGTCGTCACAGTGTTCTCCTGTACCTCTGGATCACTGTTCAGTTCAGGCTCATATAGAAAAGATAGCAGCTGTGGGAGCACATTTGACTTCTCCATGATGATGGCACGGGAGGATCTATTGTGCTTCGTAAACAAGCGGAGCTGTCTCACTGCCTGCTTCTTTTCCGAGATAGAGGGCATAAACAACTTAACAAGTATCCCATCTAGTTGATTTCTATCATTTCTGGTGATCAAACCTTCCTCGAGCCTATCTTTAAGTGGATTAAGAGTGAAATCATGTTCAATGCACCATTGGGAGATCATGTTACGAATGAGGTGATTGGGTATGAGAATGGTGTTGGAGAGGACCTGCTGTGTTACGGGACAAGTCCTTTTACCAGCATTCAGCCAATCCTGAATAAATGCCCGGTCATATGTCTGCAAGAAGAAACAAAGAAGGTTTATATAATTCAAGGCACAAAGATAAGCAGTGTTCTTGCAGTTGATAATTATCATAGCAGGCATGGCTGTGTTCTATTTACAGCAACAAAAGTAATTTATTCAACACAGCTTGCTGGCAAAAAGTTTCTGGAGAATCAATGATAAGTAAAAGCCAAATAGTCTCTCAATAATATTGAGCATAGTACACTTCTAAACAGATAACAAGACATCATTATATCATCAAACATAGTAAGAAGGAAGAATGTAACATTATTCCCATAGACAGACAAAATCAACACTCAAATAACCATCAAACTTGTTTTTTTTATCATACAACATACAGTACGTTTTCTTTTGATCTGGATCAGGAAATCTGTTAACAAAACAAGCAACTTTTTGTTCTCCTTTTACATAAGGCAATCACATGATTTCACTCGCGCTGGAGCAGATTGGAAAAAGTGCTCAAAATTGTTCCTTTTTTTCAAATTTAATCATGAAAACATGGGCCATTAAGTGAACTATCATAAAAAAAGTTCAAGACAAGTTTCTATAAAGAGAAGCAATAGTGGAAGCATGTTAAATGCATTGAGAAAGACAAAAAAAGAAACAGGAATTTGAGAGCTTAAACCCTTCAGCAATACCTTCTACAAGTAAATGCCGAACAGTTTCAATTTAGCGCATACAAATTGATTCAACACCTTCAACTAACACCTAGGGAAGTTTGGAAACAGTTGATTTCCTAATTATGTCATCTAAAGATAAACTCGTTAGGTGAAGAGAAAACAAAACAAGCGTGCCAAAGTCATATGAGACGAACTGTTCATAACAAACTTTAAAACAAATATCCAAAAAAGCCAAAAGACATATTGAAGAGCTCAAAACCATTCAATCATGACGAAACAAAATGGTTAGAAACACGAACTGTTAATTTCCCATCGCACAAAAATGTCAAAGAAATCATGGAAAGGAAACGTTTCAATAAGAACAGTTCTGAATACACATCTAACTACATCAAAAGAAGCAGAGCAACTCAGAAATTCATGAACCTAAATCCTCCAAACAACTAATTTCACAAGCAAAGAGGACAAAACAGAACTTTCTGAAGAACCCGCAGGAGATATATCATACTAAAACCATCGTAATGGATTTTTTTTTAAACAAAATCCTAATCGACCGTCGACGTCAAAGTAACGGCGGCGAACCTGGCCGGAGGTGACGACGACGGGATCCCTCATCAACTCCAACGAGATCGGACAGATAAAAAGCTCCGGCACCCGCGCCGGCGTCGGTGGCAGCTCTTCGGTCCTCTCTTCTTCCTTCCTCTTCTGGTTCTCCACCGCCGACGCCCCCAACGTGCGGTTCTCGTTCACGCTCCCCGCACTTCCACCTCCGGCGACCCTAATCTCCCTGAGCGCCAAGATAGCCCGTTCCGCCGCCTCGAAATTTCTCTCGCAAGCGCTGTCCTCGTCAACGATGGCAGTCACGAGCCTGCTCAGCTCTCGCACCCACTCGGACCTTACCCTGGCCGCCGGCGGTTGGCGCGTCGCCATTACCGAGCACGAAGCCGCCTCGCGTTCGTCGTCGCCGGAGACTTCCAGTATTGCGAGCGAAACGGAAGGGAAACAGGATGCGGTTATTTATAGTGAGTGGACGGAGAAGGTTTTTTTTTTGTTACGGCGCGGTTAAATTTATTAATTGATCTTATCGAAATATTATTGAGGTAAATAAATAATAATAAAAAATTAAAAAAATAGTAGTTAATATTGTGGTATGTTGGTCCAGTGGAACACGATTACTACTGTAGTTTAAGATATTAATCTGCTCCCTAGTTTTCTGCACCTTTAATTCAGGAATTAGTTCTTTTTTCGCTCTTAAAAACAATTTTGCTCTTTTAAGAAAATAATAATTATCAATGTCTTAGTTGAAGAAAAAAAAATCTGGTGTGAAATATTTATTCATCATGGTCGGTCAATATTGCGTTAAAATAGTAATAGTGAATCACGTTATGGTAGGATCCAGTTTTGACTGCACCATCTTTTTTTTTTTGGGAAAATTGGAATTCAAAAAAATTTGGAGACTAATTAATCGTTCTCTTGCATATCTTATATAATTCAGCAACAGATAGACTTATTTGTTTCAGGAACTGTATCTGTTTCTAAAACTAATCAGACTGCATATCTTCAGAAATTAAGATATAAAATTACAACAATCATAGCATACATATTTAACTTGGCAATAAATTTTCATGTTTACCTTAGTTATGAAGTTTTACAAAATTGTAATAAAAAAATAAATATTAGAAAAGTCACTTATATATTATTTTTGTTTGAGCATAAGATAACAATACAGATTAAGAATTTTAATTTTGTATGGGATACCAAAGTCAATTTTTTATTGAAAATATGTTTTAGATAATTTTATACTCAATCTTTAGAATGATTAATAATTTCACCAAAATAATATCATTCTATTCTTTTACTTCAAACTTCATATTAATTAAAAGGGAAAAATGGGGATGTTGAGCAACCTGCTCAACATCCCGGGTAGAGCGTGATCATAGCCATTGATTTATAATCAATGGTCAAATTTTTGCAACTTTAAGTTAAAAGGTCATGGATCATTACGACCATCAATTTTTCATCAAACAACCAATAATTAATCTGCAATTAAAACTCTAATGTGCAACAGCAGCCATTTGTGGGTTTGTTTCTCTCTCATCACAACATCTTTCCTATCGGAATAATCCATTTTTTATTTCTTACTTTCAGACGAACTAAAAAATATTTTCCGCTGAGAGAAAAATATAGATAAAATAAAGTATTCGAAGCTAAAATTTATATTAAATAATTAAATTCGAAATATTTTGATTTAAGAATGCATATTAAAGTTTGAAAATGTTGGATACGAGCCAATTTTACCAAACTTAAAATGCTTATTGTTCATTATTAATTTGCATTATTTTTTGCAGCTTTCGAGGTCAATTAATGGTTACAGTTGAATAATATTAATGGAAAGTGTAGATTTGTTAGTCAAAGACGTCATTCAATTCCAGCTCAAACCAAAAAAAATATGAAATTATGAGGAAATGCTGCTGGCAGATATACTTTCACATCCTTAATTTGTATTTATATGTTTCATGATTATATCCATGAAACCAATTATGATTAACAGATATGATTCCATAAGCAATTAATGAGTTAATATTATTAAAAGGAAGAAATTATTGATAGTTTTGCTAAACTTTATATTAAACTTAATATTCTTTTGTCACGTGAGGGTTTATCATTTTGATTCAAAAACATTAATAAAAAAATCCTTAAAATTTTAAGTGAAAGACATTCTTCGTTCTTTAATTAAATGAGCTACTATTACAAATATAATTAAATTTTATTTTTTTTCACATTTATATTTAAATATTAAATTAGTCAAGTTTTCTTGATCATGAATGAAAAATAAACGATCACCATAAAAAAATATTTATAATTTAATATATTTCTCTAACTAAAAAACACTGAACACCCAACATTTTAGAATTTGTAAAGTAAATATTTGTCTTCTAACTAGGCATATATGCATTACTAAAATTTGTATTACATAGTGGGGGAAAAAAAGAAGAAAAATGTGCATACTACATTACTACACCATTTTGCGCAAGTATTATTTTGTGCAAAATCGTGTAATCCGTGATCGTTATCTTTTTAGTTATAATGATGTGTGTTTTTATTTTTTTTTAAAAAAAAGGTGGAATATAATATGTTACCTTCATAGGAGTTAAAATAAAGCGGTTGTGATTTGTGAAGCTTTATTGGGAACCATTATTTTCTGTTATTTTTTATATATGAAACAATCATAAGAATTTATATTGTTATTGGATCAGTAAATACAAACGTAACAAAAAAAATCTGAATATACCTTAGTTACTACCAATTATTTTGAATTTGTGGACAATAATTAAGCTTAGTTATGCATGGTTGTTTGCTTGACACGTTTATAGCATGCTTAAGCATTAATTAATCAATTAATTAATCGTCCATGTCATCAGCCATGCATCCAAGTGGCAGGACAGCTTGCAAAGACTGCCACCATGCCAATAATGAGCAAAAAAATGTGGAGAAAAAAATAATGCATTTAATTTGTATAAAATAATGTACACCAAACCTTGAACTAATCTTGTTACCTTCCATTTCTTGTATCTTTGTGGTATGGTCAGTTGGTCACTAACTTCTTCAAACTTCAACCCAAATCTAAAAGAAAACAGCAAAAGGTAATTAGAGGACAAAAATGCCATCTAGCTAGTAACATGCTGCATGGTTCATCTATTAACAAACAACTCGTATAAAAATGCGGGAGCCTCATATTCGCTAATTAGTAATCAATAATGCAATCCATGTCATATATCAATAACTAAAGTTCGCAACAATAACACATAATTTACTTACCTCCAACGTTACTATTTTCTCTCTTAACAGTATAATCCATAAATTGGGATTTTTTTTATTTTCTTTTTAACAACCTGCATGCAGAAGAAAACTATTCTTTTGAAAATGAATAATGTTTTTTTCTTAATTAATAAAAAATATGTTGATAGTCTATTATTGTAAACTCATTTATGTACTTTATACAATATAATCTCTCGATTAAAACTATAATTATTTCTCATATCGGAGCCTAAAAATATAGAAAATTAAGAAATTACTGTTTATATTTGAAATATTTTTTCCCTTCATTTTTTTCGCGTGAATCAGCGATAAAATATGATAATGAATATTAACTATGTATTTAAGTATCTATATTTTTTTTTCTAATTGTCTATCATTGTATATGTAAAGCAATAGCGATACTAGTAGTTATATGTGTCAATTTATGAATTAAAATTTTTGATCGATTATGGAGATTAATTAATTTGATGTTTGTCTAGAAAGACTTCAAAAAAAGTTTTTGACATATACAAAAGTGAATTCGAAACATGAAAATTTTCGTTTACTGTCACTTAGCCGCAATCGAGAATTAAATAATTAATTAATTAGGAGATCAATAATTAAGTTACCAACTCCGTCGCACGCTTCTTCGAGTAGTGGATTAACTTTTTAGTTCGTCTTGTTTGACTCCTGCCAAACAAAATGTCAACCGACCCGGATGCCTACATGCCACCAACTGCGTGCACAACATTTGTTCTGCATGCATGGCCAAGGATTTTTAATGGTATTATTTGTGAGAAAGCATTATAATTTTTTTTTGTTGTAATCATTTTTTTCTTTTGGTACGATGTAATTCAAGGATTATAAAGATCCTACAAATATATGCGTATAATATGTGAAACAATGAAAACTATTCACATATTTAGTTGTGAAATGAATAATAAATACACAAATGATTAATAACTTTACCTTTTAGATTTTTGAAAAAAAAAATCAGTTTTAAAAAACACTTAATAAGAAATTATTCAATTCTCGCTAGATTCACTTTCTTGATGCCTCGTTGTTTAAATTCTAAAGAGGTATATGAGTATATAAATCCACTTATATGTGATCCCATTTAAATTATATCTAAAATTATAAGTAATTTTAGCTTTTTAAAATAAGATTTACGTAGATGTAAGAGGTTTTAAAGAAAATAAATGCATACTCTTACTTTTCTCAACTTCAAGTCGCGCACACAATGTATATCAATCTAACACTCTCGTTGTTAGATTTATAAGTGAGAATATATGACATTTGCCATTATATTTTTATTACGTTGTAACCTTGTATGTTTAAATTATAAAAACAAGTAATGTATTATAATTATTACTTAATAAAAATATTTAATAACCTATATTAATAAATATAAGTGTATATTATTATAAAGAAAATAATAAATGTGTAATCTACTTAAGCAGTTAAAATTGTTCTGTCTTGTGTTAAATGTACGATGAATATAATTTTTTTTTAAAATTTTTTCATCCATCATAAATTTAATGTCATATGATAAAATAGGTAATATGATTGTTATCTATATAAGTAGGTAGTACACTCATTAAATCCTAATATAAGTTATATTTATGAAGAGAAAAATAAAAAAAATATTTTAAAAATGTGTATGTACTAAATAATATAGTGTATCCAAGGATTTTTAAGTATATATTTTTTTAATAATTTTAATATTTTATTATCTTTTCACTTGTTGTATGTTTTAAAAATACAATATAGTTAATTATGATGATAACTTATATTTAAAAAAAGAGTAGAAAATATATATATATATATATATATATAATATTGTAGAATTAATAAAATTTTACCGACTTTAGTAAGATTTATTTTCCGATTAAGATCGAGATCGTTGATCAGATTGCGATCTTGACAACGAGTAGTGAAAAAAAGGAGATTAATATGTAATTTTTTAACATAACAAATTCTACTTATTAAGAGAAAATCATTGGCCAGAGCAAAAGATATCGCTAAGAAAAGTTTTACGACCAGACAAGAAAAAAAATCATAATAAATCCCAACTGTCAGCATATAAAAATCACGAGATGTTCACGACACATACATCTCTAGCATTGCTGGAAAACCATGTACACGAACATTATCAACCATGCCCAATTAATAATTTTTGCGTTCAGGATGATGGTCCATGGATGGATATAGTGTACGGAGAGGGAAAACAACGGAGTGATGTGTGTGATAGGGTAAGGAATTAAGGGCCAGTGACCAGTGATCTGAAACCCCTGCCATGACTAACTGTTGGCCCCATGCATGCATGCACGCAATCGATCGATCCCTCTCGTCCTGTGGACCAGAAAACACACGTAATCACTGACCTGGATGCCATATGATTGCTCATAAAATATATGCATACCTACCAGTAGCAGAAGCTGATCAAACATTGTATATATGTTATATATGCTGCATGGCAACGCCTCCTGCCTCCAGCATGCAATGCCCCCTCCCTCCATGCAGAGTGAGAGTGACACAAGCCACAGTTATCTCATCTATTCTTCTGCATGCACATGCAAATGCCATTTGCAACAGGCCGACACGCCGCCACTGTTGATGATGTCTCTGCAGCATCATCTCGATGGCCGGCGATGGCGTGTCGACCAGCTGGAGCGTCGCGCCTCGCCGGAGGATATATATCTCAGCAACTGGCCAGTTGCTTGCTCTAGCTGATTTCTGCTCGGGCCATACATCTTTATTTGTCAATCTCACTCGGACCACATATTAATTTCTTTTTCTCCTAATATTGAAAATTATGGAAAACAAATTATGCATAATTCCTTGATTTTTTTTGGGGAAAAACATGATACTTATATTTCACATTTATTGGCGAATATACTTTCATTTGGACACGATCGAGAAGGTGAATAGAGAAAATATGAAATATATATCATATATGTTCTATTGTCTCTTAGATTTCATAAGCAAGGATGTTTAAAGAAAGAAAATGAAGGACAACTTTTTCATCTATTCCGTTAAAATTAATATTCATACAAGAAGAATGGGTCCATTTTAATTTAAATCTTCTCACTCTATTTAATTCCGTTATATATGTGTATGTACACATGTGTGTGTCTTTTATGTAGAAAAAAATAATGATTTGACATGTAACAACATCTTCAATAGGGATAAAGCTCGGGCAGGCTCGCCCTGTGCTAGCTGAGCTATTGATCTGTAGCCCGACCCTAAGCCCAACCGATTCATCACTCGAACTCGTGTCTGGGCCAAGCCAAATTGGACCATCTTTTTGAGCTTGACATAGCACGGACTCTGATCGGACCCGACATAACTCGACCTGATAATATTTTTTAAATATATGAAAAATAACTTATATAATAAATATAATTTCACTGACTTTTTTTTTAAACTTAGGTTCAATTTTTCTCCAACATAACTTTTAAGATTTAACTTATATAATAAACTTCTTTAGGACATATATTGTTATATACTATATACTAATTATTAATAGAATAATATTGTATACATATTATTTCGTTATTAATTTATCAATTTAAGATGTGATTATATTGAATACTATATCATATGATATAAAATATAACTTTATTTAGTAAAAAAATGGATTTTTCTTCAAAAAATTAAAAAAACTATTGGCCTCGCCCGATCCGACCGCACTCAACATGACTAGCACAATCAATGACACAATACTCTTTTTTTTAGCACAAAATAGGCAGAAACATTAATAGAGCCAAGTACAGGTTGACTGACATGAACACGCATGAAAATTTCGTCTCTAAGTTTGAACGAGGACAAGAGGAGAAAATAATGTTAATTTAGGAAGTAAAGGCTAATCTTGTGTGATCCCATGTTACAATAATTAAAGGTTAAATAATCTCTCGTGGTCAAGTCTTAAATTCTTAATGGACTTGTAACTAAAAATTAAAATGTTAAATTTTATCTCTTATGTTTCTTTTATAAAAATAGTAAGGGGATTTTATAAAGAGTGCAAGAAAAAAGTAGAGATTTTGAAAAATTGAACCACAAATATAAAAAATAAGGAAGTCCATTCAATTTTAAAATATTGTTACATGATAATGACAAAATCTATTCAACTCAAAAAAGGATCATCCATAGATCTTGGGTCGGGCAAGCTAGCCTTTGGGCGTGCTGGTCAAGCCCAAGCTCGAGCTCGATCCTACATCTAGGATTTGTTTGGATGGGTGGGAGGGAAGGGATCGGAGAAAAAAAGATGGGAAGGAAAGGGTCACACAGGTATTATGAAATTTATGTTTGGATATGAAGGAGATGTATAATATGAAGAGCTATTTTTTTAAAAAAATGATTGTGATATCGCACAATAAAAAAAATTAAGGATCCATTATAATTAAAATGAAGGATAACATCATATGAAAAAATAATTCCTCCTTATTTCATCAATTTGATGAAAATAATTTTGAGAGATTTGGAGGTATCCAAACTCCCTCATTTTACATAAAAGTCTTATCCAAACATATTTGTTGAGCCTTCTAATCCCATCCCAACCTTCCCTTCCCCCTCTATCCAAACATAATCTTATGGTCGTGCCCGAGCGCCACTTAAAGTTTTTGGTCCGACAAGGTATAAAAATGGTGAGTACGAGCCCAATTGAGCTCAATAATATTTATTTTGTATATGATATAAAATTTACTATTAGACACATGTATATATGAATTACTTTTATAGTGGATATGTACATTTTCCTTTTTTTAACAAGTTCAAATATTTCATCCAACAACTTTTTTAGAATTTAATTTATATTTGACCTATATAATAAATAAATTTATTGTAAGACACATACAATTATATAATACATACTAATTATTAATGCAAAATACCATATGCATTTATTTAGTTACCAATTTAAGATATAATTATATTGAATACTAAAATATATACTTTATTATAGTGAAAAAAATATTTTTTTCTATTTAAAAATAAGAATATAATAAATTGGTGATCCGTCATGGTCAATTCTAGATCAAGTGACTGGATTACATTTTTTGTGCGATATGATATGGTTTTTTCGAACAAGATACAAATTTTCATCTTTAGACAACTCGATAAAATCGTAACTGCTCTCTCTTTATTATTGACATAATAGTTCTATATAATTTATTTTTTTTTGTATTATGCAATATATTTAAGAATTTAAATAAAATTTTAATGTTTGCTTTTGTGTTTTTAATTAACATGCTAAATAAAGTGTGATTTAATGAATATTAAAGATGAATAACTCAACAGTTTTTAAAAGTTAGATAAATTTCTTGAAATATCATCGTATTTTGTAAATAGATGTTTGAAATTATATATATATATAAATGTGTGTGTGTGTGTGTGTGTGTATGTATGTGTATATGTATATATAGTGACTGAAACGAAGATGTATTGTGAGGTGTATAACATTGATCTTGTAACGGTTACACATCACCATGTGGCAGAATGCCCTCCTGAGTACGTGACACATCATACATATATTTAACTTTAAGGTTGAACCTAAGACTGGTCAACTAAATGCGGAATACATTAAATAAATAAAAGCATAAGTCTTCATAATTCTTTTCATAAAACATAAATGCGAAAATCTTACATGATATAAAGTTTCATAATCTCGCATCACATAATAATTTCTTTCTTTATTACAATTAAATAAAAAAATACTAGACTAACATACATCCTATTGGACCACTACTCATGTGCAAGCATCATCATCACGAATATTTGTCGCCACTAGCACCACCAGGAACCATGACATCCTAGCTCACTTACCTGCAGGATCCAAAGCAGGGGGCAAACAAAATCACTGTGAGCTATGAAGCTCAGATATGTATGGCACAATAGAAAGGAAATTTCATGATAAAAACAAAAGCATGAACATAACTACATCATCGTATATTTAATCATCATTTTTCATAATATAAGGGTCATCATAAAACATCATACATATAATACCTTTCATGTGTTGAATTAGGATCCTAAGAATGTTTTGATTGATCACAAATTTGTAAGTGAACTCAGCCTATACTAATGAACTTGTTGAGCTGACTTATGTAACAAGATATATTCAAGTTCAGAGTAGTGGTCGACCTGAGCTGAAGGAATGG
>LTAE01001999.1:2958-44000 GCA_001647135.1 Pontederia paniculata | reverse complement strand
AGGTTCACCCTTAATTGGGCTACGTCCTCGGGCGGCGGCTGGAGTTCTTTCTTTGATGTGGTAAAACAATAGATGATACAAGATACAGAATAACTCAAACCCTAGGGAGTTTATATATGGACTCCCAATACAAAATAGGAAACATAAGCCCTAAGGCTGTTTAGGTTTAGGGTTTAGGGTTTAGGGTTTAGCGAGACCCCCGTAGGGGACGGGCGGCTTCGCCGTCCCAAATATTCGACGGCTGTGATGCGCAGGGGGTCATATGGGTTTCCACTGGGTTAAGATTCAAGGCATTATCAACACTCCTTTACTGAAACGAAGAGAAAGATCAGAGGCAAAATTACAGTGTCAATGAGGAATAGCTAAGTTGAAAACAGCTAGAACCTTGCACCAACACAGTGATAAGCACTAAAATTTTATTACAGGCATGCTGAGGACAAAATAAAAACAATTAACACACATTTCAGAAAGATTAATGGCTTAATGTAACATAATATTCAAAAGAAACTTACGTGAAATGCTCGGAGAAAGCTTCAGCAATACGCTTAGAAGAAGGAAAGAAATCAAGGAGGTTATCCTCCATTTTTCCTCATTTCAATAAAGAAATATGATCATCTAAGCTGTTATCAACCAAATATTCCTTGAAGAAATCAGTAATAAATGAAAGAACTATCCCTTTGGCAACAAGATTGTCCTTGACTAATGGCTGGAAGATGGTTTCAGGAGGAAGCCCTGAAAACTTCTGGAGAAAATGTGAGGGCTGTGTAAATAGCAAGCTTCTTTCTCTCATTGACCTTAAAAAGTTCCAAGGATACTAGAAATTTTTGCATAACATTTTCAAGGTTCTTTATCAGAAAAGTTCGGGGCCTTAAGATCTTCTGTGTGTAAAGGACTAATGGCAAGATAACCTCGTGTTTAGGCTGGCAACTTAGAACTGAGTGAGGGTGATTTTCTCCTTCATCTGGTTTTATAGTGCCAGGTTGGGTGCGTCCATCAATGAGAACAACCTGAAATAAAAAAGAAACTAGAATCTGCTTGCTAAAATGAAATTTACTGGTATAATATCAAGTTATCAACTAAAAGACACCTACAATCATTATCAAATTCTTTCTTAGACTAGCACAAGGACGACAAAGGAAATACCAGTTAGTAACCTGAGATAACAGAGAAAGGAGACCTTTTTCAATGATCATGTGACCTACCAAAGGCCTTTTGCATATAACTTTGTAGAAAGTGCCTTTTCCTTTTAAAAAAAAAGTGCAAAGGACAGAAAAAAACTAAAAGAAAGAAAGAATAAGGACATCAAAATCACAGGCATAAGCTATAGCTGAAGGAAAGTAATTAATTTGAATAAAAGCTAGAAAGTTTAAGTTGTAACGCTAAAATATACTTACAAGGGGAACAAGTTATTCCCTAACAAGAGAAAGTATACTCCAATGAGGATAAAGACTAAAGTGCATAAAAATTCCGTAATGGGAATATTATACTTAGATAGCTTCCAGAAGGCAGTAAAAGTACAATATAATGACATAGCATTCAGTGTACTCAAGAAAGATAAACCGAATTAGGACTAATAGATAAGTTCAGTATAAACATTAACGAAAAAAAAAGTAAAATCAAATACATCTAAGTGAGAAATCTATAGAACATAAAGAAAATGAGCAGAAATGTAATATGCGAAATATCATAAAGAACATTTAAAAAGGTCATAAGAAGGACGATAGATAAATACCTCAAAGAAGGTGTTACCGTATTGTGAGAAGTGAGGTCAGAAGATTCTATGTTCTTTGCTATGACTTCCTGCCATGAGCAAGAGAATAATCGTAAATCACAGCCAAGTTACAATCAGATAACTCATGCTCAAATCATTAAGCTTGTATCTGATTACAAGGTATAGAGGCAAAGTAGAAAGACAAATAACTTGAGCATAATACCGTTTACAGAGATAACTTGAAATAACCAATGCATATCACATAGAGAAGCAAAGGATAATACTACAATGTATGAAATGGCTACAGAATTTCTGGGTACTCATAATATAGAAAAATGCCTGTTTATTTCATTCTGAACTACCTAAATTCAAGAAACAACAGTTAAAACCTACCAAATCACCACTATTATCCAGATATATCTGGATCACTGCATCAGCAAAAGCTGCAGGTCCAAAGCATTATATTCCATTTGCGGGTCTTGATCTGCGTACCACACAGTAACATAATTATTAATGTCAAATACTTTGGCCATCATTAACAATAATCATGAGAATTAGTGTGATCAAAAGGATCTACAGCGTACAAAGATCCTTTCAAGTGGAATTAAAAATTAATAGTTTTTCTAGCAACATGATAAAAGTGACTTTAATTTTACACTTGTAGCCCAAAATAATAATTGTTCCTCTAGAGGAGCCCAAAAATCAAATAAACAATATATGGTGCAACATAGAAAAACAATATATGGCATGGTAATAGCATATTGCAAAAATGTTTAGGCCTATCGCCTACATGTTTAAATATGCATCTACAAATACTACCACTGTCAGCTTGCACACCATAATCATAAATCTATATGCTCATCATATAACACAAGTTCCCATACTCTGGATTAACATCATATAACTTAACATGACACAATGAAAAACAATGACTCATATCGTAGACAGAATCTTCAAGATAAAAGCATTAACAAGCTTGGAAAATGTTAGAAACATAACAAATACAGTTTTTTCCCATTTCCATGAAAGAAACACATTTTCTCTTTCAATAAAATAAATAATACAGCTTTCTCTTTCAAAAAAAAAACAAAACAATTTAGACAATGTAAGTCATCTGAGGATGAACTGAGTCGACAAAAATACCAGAGCTACGAATCTGATGTCTCATGAGTAAATAACCTAAAAACAAATTAACTATGGGTTTTGTGACTCTACTTTTTTTTTCGGTTACATAAGGAGGCCACTGGCCTAATACAAGAAATGGAAATAAACTACGTCCCACATGGGACTTGAACTGTTGACCTCTACAAGAGGTAGAAAGGTTTCGTGACTATACTGTTGACACACTGACATGATCCATAAAAGGAACTGTTTTAGATGAAAGAAAAGCGTGGAGAGATAAGTCACATAGATGTGAGTGCCAATACTGAGGAACTCAAAAAGAGGTAACAATTGTGATCAATGTAAGGCATCAAGCAGGAAAGTGATTTGCAAAATTTTAGCTACTGCTAATGAAAATTGAGAACAGGAGTCAAAAAGCAAACTTGTATTAAAAATATGCATGCCCAGAAACTATACACAGCTAATAAGGGTTAGCCAGGAAGCAAACTTTTGGCTCAGAGGATGAACAATGTAATTGGAATCACCATGGTACTAGTGATGAATGGAATGGTAGTATTTTCTGAATCAATTCACATCATTATTATTTACAAATTTGGTATCTAACTGGTGCTTGTGTCCACAGAAAGTGAGGCACTTGTGGTAGACCTTGAAACGTAGTAACTATATATGCATCGAATACAAACTTAAGAGTAACAAATAAAATGAATCAAACTTTTCCTGCTCTTAAATAAAGAAATTGTCCGATGTAAAAAAATCAGTCACAAAAGGAACACTTAATTGGTATCTCTCTCAGGATAAACAAAGGTGTTACACTTGGACCGAAGTATGCAACATATATAAAAGAAAAGTATTTAATGGGGCTGTAACCTACTTAAGTAGGCCACACCATGTACCCTATTTAAGTAGGGTACAACCATTGGATCTCATATCTATGATCAAGGAAAAAATCGCCCGGTTCAAATAAAAAACCGGATGGTTCACGTCCAGTTCGACATTAAAATCTCAAAAAACAAGTGGACCTTCTCTCTCCTCATCAAAATAGGGCACAATCGATGCCCTTCGCCTCGCCGTCGCAGCACCACCACCTGCTCGTCGCGCCAGACCCTCTCGCCTCGCCGGACCCGCACCGCCCCTGTTCACCGCATCATTGCCAAGCGCACGCTGTCCGGCGCGCCCCCTGGAATGATGTGCCTTTCACATGATTATTTCACGGTTTTACCATGCCAGTTGATAAGTAAAGCAAGTTGTGCCCTTCATCCGCCAATATAAACTTTGGAGACCTGTTAGATTGGTGGAACTCTCAGATTGTATCATTTGATTGTTTACTATCAGAAATAGGACATTCTGAAGAAATGAAAAAGAAATTGCTAGGATCATCTGTTATCTATAATCTAATCTCCATCCAGCTTTGGCCAGGAAACTTATTCGTTGCATTCTCTCTCATCATCATTCGAGTCTGCTCACCCCACTCCAACTTTCCTGCATCTTCATAGATGCCTGCAAGCAACACATAGATTGCTGGATCAGACGGGTCGATCTCAAGTGCCTTCCTTGCCACACATTCTCCGAGTACCATATTGTGATGCTGCTTACAAGAAGCCAACAGTGTCTTATATATCAATGAACCTGGTTGGAAGGGCATGGTTTCTATGGCACAAGCTGCCTCCTCCAACCTGCCATCACGGCCCAACAAATCGACCAAGCAAACATAATGATCACTTCCAGGCATCACACCATATAAGTCTTCCATGGAGTTGAAGCAGTCTACACCATAATCCACAAGTCCACCATGGCTGCAAGCATACAGCACCAGCAAAAATGTAATGTTATCTGGCTGGCTTCTTGCCAGTATCATGTCTTCAAAGGTAGACAAAGCTTCGAAGAAGTGACTGTTGGATGCCAAACCAGATATTAATCCATTCCATGATACCACATTAGGTGCCTGGATGGCCATAAAGACTTTTCTAGCTTCCTCTATCCTCCCACATTTGCCATACATATCTATAAGACCATTTGAAACTGAAACCCAGCTCAACAGAGCAGTCTTTGTTGCATAACAATGCAACTGATTGCCACACTCTAATTCGGCTAAGCCTGCAGCAGCAGATATGAAGCAAGCCAGACAAAAATCATCAATCCTCACATCTTCTTCATGCATACAGGAAATCATGTCAAGTGCTCTCCTGTGAGAGCCTATCTGACTAAATCCCTTAGACAAGCTGGTGTAAGTAAGCACATCCCTGTAAGGCATCATCGTGTTTGCAATGACCCATGCATCGTTTGCCATACCCAATCTAGCATAAACGTCAACCAGAGAGTTCCCAATAGACAAATCCAACGGTTCAACTTCAGTCTTGATCACGTAGGCATGGAGCACCCTCGCATGCACAAGGGATTCTGTTGAGATGCAACCTCTGAGAAAAGTATGTAGAGTAAGTGAATTAGGCTGTACTCCTGTGGAGCGCATCTCCATGAAAGCCATGGCTACATCTCTTTCAGACCCATGGGAAGCAAGCGCAGCAATAAAGGCTGTCCATGAAATAACATTTGGTGAGACGATAGCCCTAAAAGCATGTGTATGGTCTTCAATATCAAAGGAGCATTTTCCATAGAAGTCCACCAGTGAGTTTCCAACAGATACATCATGCTCCATTCCAGCCTTCAGTATCTTGCAGTGGATCTGCTTTCCGATTCTCGGTTCAGCAGCAGATGAACATGTGCTAATAATTGCAGCGTATGCAAAGGAATTTGGTGCTATCCCTCTGCATTCCATTTGATGGAACATAGAAAATGCTTCTCGGTAATTCTTTGCTTGGGTGTATCCAGAAATCATTGTTGTCCACAGCATTACATCAGATTCAGATGTCCGGAGAAAGACTTTGAGCGCATCATCCATTCTGTGGCATTTTGAGTACATGTTCACAAGTGTTGTCTTCAAGACCAGATTGAGCTCGGTTCCCCAGAGGATTAACTGAGCATGAAGCATCATTCCACACTGCAGGTTAAGAAAACAGCCACAAGCTGTCAGGAGCTTGGCAAAGGTAAACGCAGATGGCGCAGTTGTGCTCTTGATCATAGATGCAAATAGACGCACTGCTCCAACATAGACTCCAGCTTCTGCATAAGCTGAGATCATGGTGGTCCATGAGATGACATCCTTGTTGTCGATCAAAGAAAAGGACTTCAGCGCTTCTTCGAGCTCACCACACTTGGAGTAGACGTCCACCAGATTGGTTACAACGGTCTCATTAGAAACCAAACCGCATTTCAGGATTCTAGCATGAACCTGCATTCCAAAGCCAAGTGCTCTGAGAGAGGTCGCGCATCGAAGTACAGATGAATACGTGAACTCATTAGGAAGGGCAGAAGAATTTCCTGCGAGCATCGACCTGAATAATTCAAGCGCCTCATCGTAGTTCCTCCTCTGACTGAGTGCCGAGATAAGGCTAGTCCAGGTAACGACATCTCTGTTGGACGATTCGTCGAACAACTTGTGCGCTTCGTCGACGCCGCCGCATTTTAAGTAACAGGCGAGGAGGAGGTTACTTAGTAGAAGGTGATCGCGGAAACCGAGCTTTATAATGGGTCCGTGCATGCAGACGCCACGTTCCGGAGACCCTGAGTTGGGGTAGGAGGCGAGCAACTTGAGACAGGAATCCTCTGTGATCAGAGCAGGAGGTGAACAGGAGTAGTGCAATGATCGCGGATAAGGCTGTCGTGTCCATGCCGATGTGCGCGGTCTCTGACGCCAGATACCGCAGCGTGCCCCCCACCCCGCCATGTTCCCGCAACTCAGCTCAGCTCAGCCTGGGGCGAAAGCCACCAAAACCGGTCATCCATGTCCGGCGAGCAGGGAGCAGGGGGCAGGCGAGATCCGGCGCCGGGAGCAGGGGGCAGTCCGGACGGCGTGCGCTTGGCGACGATGTAGCGAACAGGGGCGGTGCGGGTCCGGCGCTGGGAGCAGATGGCGGTGCTGCAACGGGAAGCACGTTAAACATACACAACTTTTAACTTTAAATAATAAGTTTTGATTTTATACTAACTTAATAATATAATTATAAAACTTTAATTATCCCATTATATTTTTAACTAGTGTTTTTTTAATTATCTTTAGTATAATATTTTATTAATATTAAATGTGAGATTAAAATATTTTTTTATATATATTATTAAATTATATTATTCATGAGAATAATTTTATATTATTTAAATATATTTTGTAAGAAAATAACTTATTACCTTATATTTAATTTATAATACAAATTATTTAATAGCATTGTTAATGATTTAAACAAAATATTTTTATGAAAATATTATTATTAAAATATTAGTTTGTGGGCTTAATTTCATATTATTTATTAATTATTATTTTAAATAATTTTAATACAAACATATCTTTATGAAAATATTAATTGGTAGAATTAGTTTTATATTACTTATTGTAATTTTAATTTTATTTATCTTTATTAAAAATATATTTTATATTCTCGATTCTTATTTTTATCCAAATACTCCTAGAATCTATATATTTATAAACATATCCTTCGTTGCAGGGAGGAAGCTCTCCAGGCAACAAGCACAAAGTGGGGTTACTACAGCTAAACCACCCGTCCATAACGATATGAAATATTTGATAAATGGTAGATCTCAACAATACACATGGCGATAATAATAATTAATCTTATTACCCTTACGTGGATACCTAGTATAGATTCTTATTGTATCACAATATGGTATAATATAAGTAATATAATGATATTGGGAACAATCAGATGCAAGAGCGGCGAGAAAACACACAAATGTGACTATGAAAATTACGATCGTAACATTGTCTTTTGAGAGTCCGACGATTCATGAGCCATGACATGGGTGTCGTGACCGTGACAAATAATTCATGACCGTGACTATGAAAATAACGATCGTGATATGAGTGTCACGGTCGTGATCGAACATGATCTTTTGAGTGTCCGACGATTCACGGGTCGTGACATGGTTTTCACTACCATGACTAAACACGAACCTTTGTATGACTTGTAAGTCACACGTCGTGACATGGTTGTCACGATCGTGATCGAGTGTTATCTTCTCACGAGTGCCAGTCGTGACTTGGGTGTCATGACCATTATCAAATACGATCACTTTCACAATCTGCTACTCATGAATCGTGAATGTGGTCCACGAGTGCTGGTCACGGGCATGACTTGGGTTTTACGATCGTGACTGAACACGGTCTATTTCGTGCTTGGCTGACCACGAGAGTGACATGTGCGTCACGACCGCGACCGAACATGATATACTTAGCGATTACAAGTCATATGGGCATGACATAGGTGTTACAACCGTGATCGAATATGATATATTTTATGATTTGCTGGTCACAACCGTGACTCCAAGTTATGACCATGACCGAGTGTGCGCTGGCCACGATCGTGATTCACATGTCACTAACATGACCAAGTGCGGTCTATTTCGTGAATTGCTAGCCACGACCATGACCCCAGTGTCACGATGGTGATCGAGTGCATATCGCTTTCTTCACGGGCGTGACATTCGCATTATGATCGTAATGATTCTATTGGGTGATGGAAAAATCTCACATTTTAGGCACAAAATAAAGTCGATTACAGATCTAATCATATGAACATTTCTCTATCCAAAACTAATGTTTTGTAGGCTTAAATACATGAAATATGAACTTCCTATCTAACACAATCATCTATACAAATTCTCGATAGATTAAAGGAAATCTAGTATAAACATTCTATAGATCAAAGAAAATATAGTATAAACATTCGATAGATCGAAGGAAGATTAAAACGATGATCTGATATATCAAAGGAAATCTAGTATGTAACTTGGAGAACTACGACATAATACATGATTAGATGCTCAAAGACATGAACAAGCAAGATTCTGCCAAGGTACACACCTTTTGACCAATAAGCTCCGCTATCCCGTACTTTGTCAATCGACCCTTCGATTTTCCTACGATGATCCTTCTCCTATATGCCACTATCCCGTCCTTAGTTCATTTTCATCTTCTTCTGTTATTTTCCCCGATTAGGTGATGTTCATCACAGTTGAGAGGAAACACTACAACCAACCTCGAGAAAAAGAGGAGAACTGATTGCGGAGAGGGGGAAAATTTCCTTCTAATGAGATGCAACAAGGGAGGGCAAGGGATTATGGTCGGCTATGGGGAAATCATGGATAGGGGGAGTTATAGGGGTATTTTTCTAGAATTTGAAATTTTGGGGGAGTTAAGAGTTGGTATAGAAAATTGGTTATACGATATCGATTGACAATGAAGTGACAGAGGAGATAATTTTCACATTTTTCCTTGGCATGGTCGTGACTTGGGTGTTTCGAAGTCTAAATGATAGATGTTCGAGTATAAAGTGATTCTAACAGTGTTCTCAAGTCCAAAAGTCGCTGATCTTTCAATGATGATTGAGCACAATGAAAAAACAAGGTACCACTAGTGAACGGAATGATTTTCGAGTCGTGCACTAGACTATTTTTCCATACACATACACAATCTTCAAACGAAATTAGGTTTAAAAGTTAGAGGTTCAAATATTTTGATGAAATTAGGTTTAGAAAATATATATAAACAATAAATCATTGTTAAATTAACTATCCTACTAATAATTCTAAGAGCTTAAATCAATAAGAATAACAATATTTTTTATATTTAGAAAGAAATTAATTTTTAATATGAGCAACGATAAAATTTGAATTTGAAACTTATGATTTTGATACCATGCTAAGTTAAACGTGCTATCAATAATATTAAAACTTAAGCAAACTGAAAAGATAATATTTTTATATTTAAATTAAAGATTTTTATATTAAAAGTTAAGTTAGAGGTTCCAAACTTTTGATAAAATCAAGTTTAGAAAATATGTAATAATAAATTAATATTATATTAAATATCATAATGATAATTTTAAGAGCTTAAATCATAAAAAAAGCAAGAAAATAATTTTTAATATAAGCAACAAAAAAAAATTAATTTCATAACTTGTGATTCTCATAACATATTAAATTAGATGTGATATCAACAATCATAAAACTTAAGCAAATTAGAAAAATATATTTATAGTAATTATTAATAAATATTTGAATTAAATAATTTAAGATAATAATCTAAATTATCTACCCACAAAAAGTAATATGTATTTTTTATATTTCTTCGACACTTATTCACAAGGAATTTATGTTAGTTCTGATCCTAATTTTCGAATTCAAATGAGCCTTGAGGGTGGCGATACATATTTCATGACCATTGTTCAATTTGAAACATGGTTGGCCATAAGGGTGGAGGTATATGCCTTCCCATGTCTGCACGTGCTGGCGCTGAAATAAAATATTAATATACAATAGTTGAGACAAATATGTTTGTCAGGGCAGATGATTAGATTTCTTTCGGTATCAGTTGATGTCGCCCATTCGAATCTCCTCGTCGACATTTTATTTTTGCCTTTTACCAACTTGGTAAACACTTAGCCCATTTAAAGCCGAACTAAAATTATAAACTTAGTTATTTTCTTAACCATAAATAATTTTAATACCTCACCACCAAAATCACTCTTAATTCTTATATATTATATTTTTTTAAAATCTCTCTTTCATTTACTTCTACATAATTTTCTTTTAGTTTTTTCTTATCAAATTCTCTCGGGTATTAAATATTTTTTATATTACATTATTTTACTAATAATTTTAACTTATTTTATATATTTTACATCATGTTCTTTTCTTCTACAACATAGATATAATTGATATTAAATTTCTCCATCATAATTCATTGATATCCTTCTCACGAGGTATTAAATTTTATTCTTTCATATATTTTAATATAGTTATGATAGATTATATATATATATAATTTGCATGTAATTATTTTATTAATTTTTTGATGAATTATTCATGTTAGCTATCATGTATTCATGTATTGCCGGTTTGTGTTAATATTTAATATGGAGTCATAGAGATTCGAAATTATTAATTGTTGACAAGTTTCAGAAAATGAAATATCGTCAAAAATAATTATATGAATAAAAAAATATTTAAATATTAATTTTATTTTTTATGTTTAAATTGTGAACCCACTGAAAAAATTTCTGGCTCCGCCCCTGATTGGCCACAACAAGTAAGGTCAACAACTTTTGCTGAGAAAAGTCTGGCACTTAATGATCACAACTAAAATAGGTCGAAACTAAAAAAAAATCAACATTAATAAGTTAAAAAAATTGATTATCACATCCGTAATTGACGTAGATAGTTTAAATATGGATGAAGATTCTAAACAATTGCACCATAGCAGTAAATCCAATTTAATGTTATCATAATTTGATCAGAAGTTAAATTGAATGACCAACTAGTCATCATTATTTGATTGTGTTTAATCAGATTGAACTGAATTTTATTAAAATAATTATTATTTTATAATAATCTTAAGTACTTGTAGCACAATTAATATTATATAAAGGAAAGACAACTGAAAGTTACAAATGCAGTGAAAAAAACTACTAGCAATTTGAAAACAACAATCTAACTTATTTTCACGTTTACATACAAACTAAAACTCATCCACTGAAGTATCTAATTTTTGCACTTTACTTCACCATCAGTTTTTTCCTGAAAATTTCCAATTATATGAAAAAATAATTAAAAAACACTTGAGTACTTAAAAACCAAAAGAACAAAAAAAAAATACTTCAATTTTAAAATTATTTAAAGTAACGTCTCTAATTCGAGATTATATACGTTCAGTAGTCCACACTATTATATTTATATATAATATGAATAAAAATAAATTAATTATAATTTACGGCGCACAAATATTTTATTTTATGTATATATATTTGTTATAAGTTTTAGTTTTGATAAATCAATGTTTCGATTGAAAAGGAAAAAAAAGAAAACTTTTTTTCCGGACAAAAATGTTCTGATTTCTGACATTATCGAAGCTTTTTGCATTCTTAGCTTCCGTTTATTGCAAATTTAAGAAAAAGATATTATTAAAATTTTGGAAGCAGAGTTCCAACAAAATCAAATCTTTATATTTTTGTCCACTCTCCCTAAAAACTCGGACATTGCGGCTGATGGCTTCCTCATCCTCACTTCCAGCCCCCAAAGTCTCCCTCTCCGCTGCCGGCGCCATCTCCGGCCGCCGCCTATCCGCGACGGTGGCAGCTTTCCCTCTCTTGTCGGAGCTAAAGAAGCTGTTCCGTCGGCCCCTTAAGGTTCATCTCCGATGCCGCCCAAGCTTTATTTTCCCAGTTTATCGTGTTTCAGATCTGTCCTTTCAGAAGCTTCTTCGGTCAAAATCGTTTCGTTTGATTGATTTATGAGTCAGTAGTAATGGATTGCTGAACCAAATGTTGAATCTTTTTCTTTTACATGTATACGTACTCTTGAGTGAATGGTTACAGCTGACTCGATCTATATCAGTTTTGAGAGATAAATATAATCCTTTCTCGAATCTAAATTGGTGCTCAAAGTTTTTTTTGTCCATAAGAATCTGAGATTTGGATAAGACGATAAAAGATTGAATTTTCCGTTAAATTGATCTAGTGAACTTTCAGTTGTTTCTATACCATGATCCAATCTTAAAATCCCAAACTGGGAAATGTACGTTCCAAATATCACAAACATTGAAGATAGAGCTTTCACGTTGCAGGGTTTGAGCAGTTCCCGGAACCAGACAATCACTGCAAAGGCACAACTGAATGAGGTAAGTGTGGGTTTAGCACAAAGATTTCAGCTTGCTCAGTGGTCTGTCTTCTTTGCTATTGATTTACCGTTCATTCTGTTCATTTTTGTTGAAGGTTGTGGGAGGATCCTCTAATCATGTTGCATCTCTGGATGCGAAGTTGGAAGTGCCAGCACAGAAGGAGAAAGTTGATAATGCAGAAAAGTCTGCCCCATTATCTGTGGAGGCAATATCTGAATTTATGAATCAAGTCGCGAGCCTCGTCAAGTAAGCGAGCGAGCTCTCCTGCTATGATTTTTCTTGTGTACTTCTTCATGCACTAATCAACTTCATACTTTTGTGCATGTTTCTGGTGGTACAGGCTTGTTGATTCCAGAGATATTGTTGAAGTGCAATTGAAGCAACTTGACTGTGAGTTGGTCATTCGTAAGAAGGAGGCTTTACCTCAACCCCCATCGCCGGCTCCTGGAGTTATGATGCAGGCACCTCCATCCCATGTGGCCATGGCATCACCAGTCCCTGCACTACCACTACCACAACCTGCAGCTGCTACATTGCCCTCACCTGCTGCTGCTTTACCTGCACCATCTCCTGCCTCTAAGGTTACCAAGTCATCTCATCCTCCTCTCAAGAGTCCTATGGCAGGCACATTCTACAGAAGTCCTGGGCCAGGCTTACCTCAGTTTGTTAAGGTTATCGGAAATTCTGAACTTAATGCAGCTAGAGAAGAAAGCTGATGTTAATCTCATTTTATTGGCTGTATTTCCTTATTTGTATTTTGATTGATAGTGCTTCGTTTGCAGGTTGGTGATAAAGTCAATAAGGGACAAGTAGTGTGCATTATCGAAGCTATGAAGCTGATGAATGAAATTGAAGTAGGTTCATATCCTCTAATTTTTGTGATCTCATCATCTAATTTGATTTTGTAATAGTAGACTAATAAATTGGTTGAAGACTGCTACTATGATTATGGCTAACAATTAGAGTCATATTCACTTTTCTGCCCAGTTGTGAACCTCTATTTTTTAGCCATTTAAAGATACCTGGTAACTTAATAAAATTTATCATTAACTGAAAAATACTCTACAACAATATCCTGAAGATGGATTGAGTTTGTAACTGGGTTCTATCACTGTATGAATCAGAATATTTCAGGACAGACAATTCTTGGTCCGCTTGTTCCTGTTTGCAGTATCCTTTGAACCGAGCACTAGGTGAAATGCACCAGAAAATGTATTAAAGAGCATGCGAATTCATTGTTTGGTTGCTAAAATATTTTCTGACGAGTCATATGGCAGTACCATCATTTTCATTCTCATAGGTTTACTAATTTATGTTCAAAGTGCAAATAGATGGGAATATTTTTTGTCAAATAAGGTAGTTCATAAAAAAATGACTTTTTTTGAAGCGGAAAAATAATCCTTGGTAACTTAATAAAATTTAAAGAAAACTGTAGGCCTTGTGTTATTGTCATAATAATGATTATACTATAAGTCTGCTTAAAGTATAAGATAGATGCCCTTCAAAAGTTTTAATGCTGTGAGCCTATGATATGAGAAGTTTATCTCTTCAATTCCTTTTAACGGTCTAGCACGTTCTTCAGCATGTTTCCTGATTGTAATTTGTGCATCATCATTTTCATACTGACCTCATCTGTCAAAATGCAGGCTGACCAAGCTGGAACTATAGTTGATATACTTGTGGAAGATGGGAAGCCTGTCGGCATAGAACAGGTTAGTTTCTTATTTGCAGTCTACTATTGATTGGTTATGCCTGTAGTTGTACTTATTCCTTTCCATTTGGTCACAATCTTTACAGCCAATCTTTGTAATTGAACCGTGAAGCAACTCCAAGATGAATATGGCCACAACATTTATTGTTCTCATCTTTAATGCTGAAGAAGGTGGCGTAATTTGGACAATGACTGTAAGAACAAGTTTCAATTTCATCTTAATTTTTTTTTTTTTGCAGGTGTATGTTTCAATAAGTTTGTTATGAATTAGCTTTATGCTGATGCTTAGTTTTGTCTAGTGTACTTGATTAATTAGAATCTTTAAGAAATTTTTTAGAACATGCTTCGTCCTGAAATGTAACATCTATAGGACCCTCTCAAAAAACAACATCTAGAATGCATCAATAACATTGATCTTGAAAATTAAATTAATAATGATTCTGCTTCCATTTTGTGCGTCCAACTGAGCCACAAGGCAGCATCAGAATCAACAGCACAATGGTGATATATTTAAGTTCTTCATTTCATATTGATGATAGACACACTTGCAGAAGGTTTGGAGCTTTTAAAGTTGGGTTTGCTTTTCAACAAGAGCATTTTACTTCTTTTTTACGAGTGTAAAACATGAGTTCTGATCCGCACAAAAGAAAAGAGAAACCCACTTTTAGTTTAACTTGATAATGTTGAAAAGAGAAACATCTATTGCACAATGCAATCCATTTCTTTATGGATCTGCACTTGTAGTTTAAACATCATGTTTTTATGGTCGTGACTTCATAAGAGAGCCATCACAACTAATAAGGAAAAGTCAAGCTATTCATCTACCTCTAACAACTGGTAATTCAACCAAAATTCAGAGTTAGTTGTTATCTTGCTACATGGTCCATAAACGACATAACGAAGGTGAAATCTAGATGATCGATCGATTTTTTGTACAACTGGAATTGTAGAAAGCACTTGAGACTGGCCACAAATAAATTCAGTATCTTTACTAGATATTACATCTATATGGGCACTTCAAATATCTCAAGCTAATTAAGTTTCATTGTAAGGTAAAGGTGAAAATTTACAAACAAGAGGTTAGCTTGTTCTTGCTGTCTCAATGGCCAAAACTATATCATCAATTTTTGCTCCAGTTACTTCCTTTACAATCTTGCCATCCTTGAGTATTTTGAAGGTCGGGACAACCCTTATGCCCAATTCTTTGGCCAGTGGCTGCAGCAAATTTTTTTTTGAAAGATCAGAGGAGTAACTAAGAAAGCAAAACACTGACATGAAGAAGACAAATGATCAAACCCTGTTATCTTGATTGCAATCGAGCTTCATAAATACAACATCGTCGTATTTCATAGATAATTCTTGGAATTTAGGAGCTATGACCTTGCAAGGTCCACACCTGCAAATGTCATAAAACTTTATGAGGTACTAGCAAGTAAACATATACATTAAAGTGTCACTGTCCTAAATGACTTTGGATACAAAAAAGAAAATACAGAAAGGTATATCCTGAAAGGTGAAGGCCTATTTCCATATTTCATAGCTCAGTAAGTGACAAAAGATGAACTAATTGAGCACACACCAGAGTTGGAGGGAATGTTTTGTTGGAATTTACTATATATTTAATATTTAAATTCATATGGTCATTTATTATATTAATTAAATTATTTATGTGATATTAAGTAGTTCTTATAATTACTAAATAAATAGTTATACTAACTATATAAGTTCACTTCCTTGAGAGGAGGAAGTCCATAAATACTCCTAAAGGATAATGTCCCTAATTTATGTTGATACTATCATGTTTCCATCTCATTAACACATCATGTATTTAAGTTATGGTTAAAGGCTTAAGTGTTTATTCTATTCTATATACTTTCGCTATTATATTATAAAGTTTATCTATGTTTATTCTAACATGTTTTGCATGTGAAAACTACACTTACCGAATACACATTCTTTTTCCTCTTATTAACATTCACCATGCAAAGAGACTATAACAACTCAGTTATGAACATTAGAAATCACCTTTTACCATTGGATCCTCAGTTACAAAGTTTTTAGCAAGTGGAAGTAGCATGCATCATACTTCTCATATAGATTTCTTCAAATGCTAACTTAAGCAACACACTTGAATGTAGGCATGCATCATATGAAGATTGTATTTGAAGCTGTTCATTGCTTTATATGACTACAATTCCATATCCATTATGTTTCAAACCCTGCCATTCATAGTAAACTCTCAAGAAAAGTACATATATATATATATGTATATATATATATGAAGGTAAGTGTGTTCAGCAAATCCACCAGTTCATATACCAAAGCTACTAAGTATCCAAAACAAAAACAAAACAAAAAAGAGAAAGGAAGGGATCCTTCGTACCACTGGGTATACATGTCGAGAACTACGACCTTCTCACCAGCGGCCTCCACGAGGGGCCAAAAGGTGTCCTTGTTCACCTCCGTCACGCTGCCGACAGCCGGAACGGCCGTCTCCAAGCTCGACCTGGCCACCACAGCGCCGCTGCCTCGCCCATACTTGGCGCCCTCCTTCAGGAAGGCGGCCCTCCGGACGGTCCAATGCAAGGAACGGCCGGGGACGACGGGCCGCGGAGTGCATGAGGACGAAGACACCGCCGGAGACGGAGAGCGAATCGCCGGGGAAGACGAGAGCGAGATCCGAAGGGCCATCGTCAGGAGGTCGAAGAGCGCAAAAGTTCCTGGCTGCGGAGCGTTCGCTGGTATTTTTTTTGGTTGCTTTGATATTAAAATTAACTAGTGGTTGAGAGACGAACCGGTGGGGAATTGACGGAAACGTCCTCCGTGAAGCGGACAAGAAGCCTTATGAAATGAGGGTTAGTTTAGTCAATTGGGGTCGAGAACTATGGACACTTGTTTCGTGGCCACAAGAATGTTTTCTTTTCTGTAGACGTAGTATGAATAAATATAAAAAAGATTGAATAAAATAAATTATAGCGCCACTTTGATATTACACCATAGTGAATTAAAATTATTTGTTAAACTTTTTTCTATGATTAATTGATTTAAAATTATTAATAACTTTGAAAAGCATTTATATATTAAATAAATTATTCTTAGCTTTTAATATTTTTGTCGTCCGGCAGCCGTTATTATCTACCTATTTAATCTCATCCACGTCAACATATAAATAATAAAATGGTAACTAATGATATAAATAAATAATAATTAATTGGCGAACGATATGTTAGTCAACATTATAACCAATAAACTATGTTGTTATTTAAAAAGGATTATATTGACTACAAAGTAATAAAAATATAGAAAAATCGAATCGTTGAGAAAAAAATTAGTATATTTGAAGGACAATTGTAAAAATTTTCATGAATTTCACTACATTTATGCACAAATATTGGTGATTTTACGTTGAGTAGGTTAACAAATTGGCGTTATTTCTCGAATATAATGAATAAATGTTGACAATTTCATCTTGTCTAATACCCTAACTTTAAAAAAGTTATTCCATCCCATTTATCATTAATTACTACGGCACCGACTTGTATTTCCCTTATTAACATCTTTTTGCTATAATTGATTTGCACAAGATTAAACAAAGAATTACACGCATTTAAACTTAACCTTTGTAGAACAATTAGGATTAGGGGCGAGATATAAATATTTCAAAAAAAAAGTTTCATCTACAACTGTAAAGATTCGCATGGCCAGTCTTAATTCCCTTCGCAAGTTAAAGAAACATAAATAATGTTCATGGATGGGTACTCGTCCAAGAGGAAGGTACAAGCAGATACATAATTGACTTAAGATATAAGACAACGCAACATACATTTTTCTCTTAACAAATATATTCCAATAAAAAAACTAAACATTTGCCAATGGTGGGTATGACCCCCAAATACAGAAAAAATTACTTGCAATCATGTACCATAATTATTATTTTTTGAATATGATCCATAATTGGTTGGAAATTATACCATTGGTTATTGTTAGGATCCATTGATTAAGAAATAAGATCAAAATTATTATTATTTAGATAAGGATAAAATATGCATGTAACACTTTATATATTACCCATCAGTTCACTTCTACTCATATTTATATATAAATGTGTTAATATGGGTCTATGTTTATAGATCAGCTCTAGTAAAACTACGTAAAAATATAGAAAGAGTAGTGCGCTACACATTTTTTATCCTTTTTAAATAAAGAGTTTCAACTTGTGAGTCTGCAGTATTAATTAGAAAAATTAAAAAAAAAAGATAGAGAGCAATAATTTTGGAAATAATGTAATGGCAACCAAACGGATAAGCTAAGCTTAAGAAGAAGCAGCTTAATTTGCCTAACATATTGTGATATTCAAGGTGTACTGAGAAGCAATGTTTGGAATCAATTAGGGCGAGATAGATGCTAACCCAGTGGTGACCAGCTGGACCCAGGTTTAGAACATAATACCAAGTCCTTCCAATCAGACCCTTCGCTGGATGTGGCCAGTGACAGACACCAAATGGCTGGCAACAAGTTGCTCATGGAGGATGATGTGGAATTGACTACATTATTCTATAGATATCACACTCAGCAGCACCATCCCTTTGCACATGAATGAAACAACTGTCGACCATGTCTTCCTATTCCACACTCCATGAATGACTATTTTTCTCACTTTCAATAAAAAATTAAATTTTTTTTTTTCGATTGCCACTCCGACGGGAGATTCCTCCCGACTGATCAAGTTCGCCTCAGGTCGCACACCAAAGCAAAGTTCCAATGGAGATTTTTGTGTATACACAAGAAATTGAAATTGTGAGACCAAATCAACTTTGACATAAAGACATTTTTATATGAAGTGGTTAGATTAGCTGTTACAGCAAATGGCTATCAGAACTCTGAAGAACCTGTCCAACTGCAGAGATTGAGAAAGAAACAAATAAGAAATGCATTCAGAGCATCTGAAACAGGAAGCACTTTTTTGGTTCTTCTGATGTCCAATATATGTATGTCACAGCAATCTTGCAGACAAAATTTGCTCACTTAAGAGCTAATCACAGGACTCAACAAACAACTTAATCTCAAGGATCAAGCCAAGAAATCCAGTGCAAAGGAGGCTCATTTCTGAGGACATGACAGCAAGTGCATGGACATATGTATCCTGCACCCAAGTTTTGGATCCCACAGTGCAGCCATTTGGTCATATACTGTGCACCCCAATCCTTAGGATTCTCTTCCAGCTCTGCTGCAAGATACCCTCGGGAAAGCAACATGCTGTAAACCCTACGGTAAGTTTCAGTTTTTCCAGGAACGAGTATAACTTTCGCATTGCCTCAGTGAAGTAAAGACAGCAGCACGCCTGGTCTCTATCAGAAACTCCATTCCTTCACAGAAAACAGTGTCAAAGTGTCTGCCCAGTTTTGTGTCCAACTAAGGATTTCTGATCAAATCTCAGATTAAGTAGAAGAAAGACAAGGAAGCTGCTCAACTTAAGAGACAGACAGCAAAATGATTCATTAAGAGACAGACAAGCATTTTCCATTCAAATTAAAGCTATTTATCAAAGATTTCAGAGGTTTAGAATCAGCAGTGCAATAAATTCACAAGCAAGATACAAGGAAAACAGCAGAGGGACTTCAGAAGCACAACATCTATTTCATTCTTTGCTAATGAAGATATCATATGTATACAACTCGCCTTGAATCAAACAATTGCCTAAAGATTGATTACTGGTACAGAAGGAAAACCTTTCCTGCATATATGCATAAAGGTTCTGAGGCACTACTTACAGCACAAACTTTAACACAAATACAGTAGAGAGGAACAGGGAAGTCTCCAACTTCGAAACTAAGTGCTTGTTATCCACCGCCAATCATCCCCATGTATCCAGACAGATGATACAGAAAGCTTCTGAATGATCTCAATCTACATGCCTGTTCTGATCAATCCTCATACCACCATATATCCATCCATGCATCATCTCTAGTCAAAATTCTGTCTTGATTCATCTGGAAGGGGAGCCAATAGAAGCCAAGCTATGCAGCCATCCATGGAGGACGAGGGGCAGGTCCGGATCAAACGGCTGCTCTCCGAGCTTCGTCTTGTCGATCGAATTCGTGCCGGGACTTCAATTGGCTCTGAAGCAATCGAAGAACAACAAAGTCAAGTTCGAAATCGCAGAGGGACGAATGAACTTGCGAAAAATTTATTGCTTTGTCCGTGAGCGCATCGATACGTTACCTGGAAGGGAAGAAGAGTAGGGCGCGGCCGGACGTCGGGCAGGGACGAGGGGTCCGGCGCGCAGTCCGGGGGCACCTCGAAGAGGGAGAGCGGGTAGCGCTTGTCGACGACCCCGACGTCGAAGTGGATGATGCCCGCGGTGTGGTCGTCGAGCCGGATGGCGCGGACGGGGAACCAGAGGAAGAGGTCCTGCGCGGAGACGCCCGACAGCCCGGCGATCTCTCCGGGCGACATGGTGCCCGAGATGGTGGCGTTGTAGCGGACCCCGCTCTCGAACTTGGCGGTGCAGGGAGCGTCGAGGCGGGCCTCGAAGCGGCCGCGGCCGTCGAGCGCGAAGTCCCTGACGCCCTTGGGCAGCAGCCCGATGGGCAGCCCGTTGGAGCGCAGGGCGTCGTAAGCGTTCATGGAGACCGCCGCCGCCGCCGCCGCCGGCGCTCCCGCTCCGACGAGGAAGAGGAGGAGGAGCGCAGAGATAGAGAAGAGGAGCAGCCGCATGGTTATTTCGTCAATAGAAGGCGGACTCCGCTCTGCGCTTTTTCTGATATGTTCTGCGGTGTTGGAGTTTGAGGTGCTGCTTTCTTTTTTAGCTTCCTTTTTTTCTTGTTTGTTTAATTGGCTTATTCTTTGATTTGGTTGGGTGGAGAAATTGAATGATTAGAGGAGAGAGATAGTGAAAAGAGAGAGAGAGGAGGAGGAGAGAGAAAGACAGGATTGCTCTGGTGACAGCAAGAACCGAGATGGAGAGAGAAAGAGGACACAACAACAATGATTGAAGAATTGGTGGGGAATGCATAAATATATGATATCTATGTGGAGAGAGAGAGAGAGAGAGAGAGAGAGAGAGAGAGAGAGTTGTTATTTTGTTTCTTTTTATTGTTTTTCTAGTTTGCTGTTAGTAAAATGGGTTTTCTTTTTCTTGTCTGTGTTCTAAAGGAATGGAGAAGGAGAGAGAAAGGATATGGAGGAGGAGGAGAGAGATGTATAATTAGATGGCAATTGTTGGTTATTAAATGGTTTGATGATGACAGATCGATAATAGATAGATTTTGTGGCTGAGCAAGAATGGGCTGGCGAACCATTTGAAAATACCTTTTCTAAGATGATCAATTGGTAGATTTTGTTTGTTTTACTTATTTTCTAAGATTATTCTTAGGGAATTTGTGAATGTTCTTCTTTTTGTTTTCAAACTCATTAATGTAGAAATATGTATAGGAGGTGAGAAAACTATTTTAATATAATAAAATAATAGGTTAATTTTATTAGAATTTAATAGAAAGGTTAGCCGCATGGGTGTATAACATGCATAATATTTACACGCTACGATTAAAAAAGAATACCATATGCACCGGAATCTAATGGATATGTTATATATATAAAAAATGCACAATAATTTTCACCGGAAAATACACTCGAGCGCTCGGTCGCTCATCAGCTCAAGTCCTAAATTGTAAACTTAGAATTTTTTTTATTTCTAAATGTGTTTAGGTTTTGGCACTTAAATCCTTATATCTCCTTCGGAGTTTTTTTATTAATGGTAAAAGAATAACAATATTTTTAATAAGAAATGAAAGGCTTAAAATAAAAAATAAATAAGAGGATTATTTCATGTTAAAATAATTACATGTTATAATAGTTACTGCTAACAGTTACACTCTCTTTCTACTATTTTGAATAGTGCATATCATTTCGTTACAGGAAGACATAAATTTCTTCCTGTCAAAATAACAAAACTTATTTCAAATGTCTTAGGAGGCGTTTACTGCATTACCTCTTAACATTACCTGGTAATCTACATTACCTGACAGAAAGATTACCACCTATTAAATTACCAGTAATGTGCATTACCCCGTTTACTATATATAAGTAATCCAAGTGGTAATTCAGATTATCATATTTACTTATATAAATGATTACTAAATAATATACATCATTTTACCAAAATACCCTTCATAAATATTATTAAGTTAAAAATTTTGTATTATTGAATTAAAATTTATCAACTTAAATTATGAATTCACAAATTAATGAATTTAAGTAATTAATACCCTTCAAATTAAAATAATAATAAAATAATCTTTATAATTAATAATAATAATTTATAAAAAAATTAGTCTAATTAATAATACTTATAAATAATAATTAGTGCTATATTTTAATTCATAATATGATCATAATAATATAATATTATTTAAATAATATTTATTATGGTCATTAATTTATAATAGTAATAATCATAATAATAATATTATTATTATTATTATTATTATTTGTGTTGTTGTTATTATTATATGATAATTTATTATTGTGTTATATTTTATTTATGGAAGATTTAAAAGGGCAAAGAGGGAAACTAATATAAATAAGATTGTCACTTGAGTGGTAATCTGGATAGACACCCCCCTCATAGGTAATGTGGATTACCACTTCATAGGCAATCTGCATTGCTAGGCAATCCAGATTGCCTACGAATTAAAATAAGTAAACAGGGTAATGTGGTGGGCCCAGGTAATTTTAACTTCAGATTACCAGTAATCTACAAAGATTACTGTGAGGGAAACGCCCCCTTAATGCATTCCGGCTCTCAGTATATATATCATCCCTTATATTTACGTCGAACAACAAAATTAGGGCGAGCACGAGCATGAATCCAAACACCAGTAAATTGTCTTTATTCACAGGGTCTCATTTATAAAAAATAATATCTATGCCTAAAATTGAAAGGTCTATATATTTTCCTATAATATTTAAGAGATCGATAATATTTAAGAGCCATCTAATATACATTAAACTCCAACTGTGGTATAACGATCACACTTTGAAGAACCTAATTTTTTTTTAATTTGGCTCATGAATTGTTATCTATAAAATGTAACATATATATTACTATTTTTAATTATCTCTTAATCTTCTTTCAAAATAAAGATTAATAATCTTAAAACAATAATTATCGTGTTTAGTTGCTTGGATTATGCTATTTGAGTTTATCTAATAAGTTTATTAATGATTTTTTTTAATTATAGTTTTATGTTTTCAGATAAACGGGAAAAAAGAGAGGGCACAATAGAGACTGAAACGAGTTGATTTTCTATCCAGCTAGCCCCTGCAAAATGCCCAGGGGAGCTATTTTATCTTTACTGCTGCAGTATTGCCGGCCTGGGTATTTTAATTACTCTAAGTAAGAGAAAAAACAACAATAGAAGAACATAGTAATGCATGATTGAGAGAGAGAAACCAACAGGCTAAAACAAGAGTTTGTCCTTGTCAATATAATTCATCAATGAGACATGTTCTCATAAACTAGACGAGCATTTTTTTTTAATTAGACGAGCATGTGTGAGATAGAAGGTTTTCCATCAAAGGGAAAAGCTAACGGCCACCGCCTTAAAATTAACATCCAAAGCATAGAACATTTAAATTCATTCTTCTCTTAACAATAAATTTCTCACTCCCAAAAAAAAAAGAAGAGAGAAAGAAAATTGATAGTTCTACCAATTAAAACGACAAATCAACCGAGAAAGGCTTCCGGTATGACTTTTGTAGGCCGGGAGCTATTGACATTTCGGGGGACAGCCCCAGAAGAGTTCTCACTTTTTAGTGGCAAGACTAAAGATATTTGTACTACAGCAGTGCCCAGGGGTTCTTAATATTTTCACTTTTTCAGGCCACGTTTCAGCTTGAAACTGTTGTAGATATTTCTTCATTCCATGTTACAACTAAATACAAATTTGGTTTCATCCACTAACACCATTAGTTATTGAGTTCCAAACAAGATCCAATGTCATAAGCTGCCACTAGTTGGGAGAAAAAAAAGTACCACTAATTCTAGAGTTGAACAGATCAATCAAATTAGCAAGAGGAAAAAAATTAACTTCACCCAAAAATCCTAACCTTAGAATTAAAATATAAACATGTTTCAAAAAAAAGTTTCAATTATTCCCTGAGATGGAGGCCTTCAAGATGAAACTCTCGACTGTTCCCCCAATAGATGGTAAATATGTTTGGCGGAAGAATTCAGCTTATGCGTACCTTTAGAACTTGGAAACTGTTTCCAACCGAACCGGCAAAGTGCAAATATAATATTTTTACCTGCTTCATTTCGAAGCAAAATTTGTAAGAGCCCAAGAAAAGTTTTGAGCCTCGGTCTCCCAGGAGGCAAGCAGAAATGTTTTTGATATTGCAAGTTGCAAATATTTGCACTAGGTACCTCTCTGTCTGCCCCTTTGTAATAAAACTGACCTCCAGCTGTGTACATGGAATTGAAACTTCTGGTGTTTTCTTAATACCTGCTGCTTGTCTAACATTTCCGAGAAGAACATTTTAACTTCAACAGCACAAGAGGGGGAAAGTATTCTTTCATCATTGCGCAGCATAGTAGGACCTCTCTGGGGTTCCATGCCATGGTTCGTGTATTGTTGAGTGTGTCATTGTTGACTCTAGCAATTAAAATGCTGTGACATGGTTCACATGCCCAATGGGTAATGGCTGGTCTTGTAAACCTGTATCATTATTGACATGGTGTCTGGCATTTTCTTCATGTGCCATTGTCTGGTATTTTCATCTGCCCATCACATGATATATACATGAAGAATAAAATGATCAACGAGAACCAGTTAATCTCGGTAATCAGATTCATGTGACAGCACTGGATGATATTAACAACTTGGCAAATCAAATCCATGCATGATTAAGATCATCAAGTAATAAATAGACAACAAACTAAAAATAATAAGTTGCCAATGAATAAAATGATCAACAACTTATGTATACATATATATAGAGAGAAAGATGATGACGATGATGATATATTTGGATCATGACCATTAAAAAATAAAATGTTGAACTTTGTCTAGGCAAATAAAATTGCATGGAGAGATCGCCAATAAGCATCTTAGGCAATCTGGACACGTGTTGCAGTGCAGTTGATGGATATTGAGGATATATTACCCCAGACTATTGATTCTGCAAAGATTGAACAATGCTGAATTGAACTGATTGCTTCAGATTTCATCTTGCGGACACTGGGAGCAGCAAAGTTGTTAGTTCAAAGTAATGGCAATTATAACATGAACAAATTAATAAACATAATGCAGCAGGTAGAGACCTGGAGAACGTGATATTAAGAAGAAACCACTATCACAAAGGGCTGTTAACCCGATCAAGATTATTTACTACACATGCCATGTAATTGAGTTAGGACATGTGTCTATGAATCCGTTCATGTGTCGAATTGAGGGCCTTTGATCTTCAAAGACAACCACAATAATGATATAACCCAATTCATGAAACATGCAAACAAATATAAAAATGTTGAAAATTAAAATAATTGCATGAATCTATCATCCATGACAGAATTATGTTATCTAATCAATGTAGGGTGATGTGAAACACCAAAAGAAAACACTGAAATAGCTAACATAGAAAATTTAAGTTAGCTAAATTGTGAATCTCCTGCCAACATAGTTGAATACACAGGTTGCAGAAAACTCCAAACAAGAATATACACGTGTCCCTGTAAATCCGTAAAAGCAGTCAGCTCATCAAGACCTAAATGATTCTTTCATATTTCAAATTATACCCCAAATGAGGTCTGCATGGATACTCTTTTCGTTTTGTGCTGTTGATTTGTCTTACCTAGCATATCTAGCTAAGTCAGCAGAATTTCAGCATGGTGATAATGAGATTGGCAATTACAACAGAAAGGAAAAAATCGTACAATGTCAAGAAGACATGATATTGGACAATCATATCATCTTATATGTCAAGAAGAACAAAAAATGTACTTCTTGGGTAGGCCATAGAGTAGATGGATGAATCTTCCATGAGGCAAGAAGCAAAACACAATTCATTCTACTCAGAATGTTCAGGTAAGAAGAAAATATGTAAGGTGAGTGTAAGATATATGTGGTCCATGAGACGCTATAGCAATTAATAAGTAGGAAATGCAAGCCAGAGAAAATCAATATGTAGCAAAGTAGATTATGAAACGTGTAAGGTAATAAACTTATATACAGACATAGGAACTCATATGAAGAAAAACCTAAGAATCTAACTTGATCAAATATTTAGACCCCAGAATAATACTTGTCAATTTTACACAAAGTTCAAATCCTCTATGCATTTTAAAAATCAATGCCCTTGCATGGTCATAAAAAGTTATCAAAAGATTTGTGTAACTTGGATCCCACTTATATATAGCTTGCATAATGCCACAGCTCATAAATAATGGATTTATGCAGTTTTTAGATTGCTTCATTAACTGGCATTATAGATATTACAAGTTCAAATACCAAAGGCAACTAGAGGATTTACCAGAATCGAAAACTAACAAGACAACTAGAGTTCGTGGGTTTATCAGAGGTTGTGGCAATAAATTGCCACAGATGGTGTCCTGTACCATATCAGCAATTCCACATCCCTTTTTTCTTGATGAGTGATGTTACATTGAGATACATGAACCAACAACCCACCAAAAAAAAAGACATATGAACCAACTCAGTAAATGCAAATTTGAGGTTAATATCATGCTGCACAGTGTTGATCAATGTACTCTGAAGCAGTCCATTTTCAGCAAGAACACCTTCAAATAGCTAGATATTACAAAAAATTGTGTTTCAAAATTTTCCATATGGATGATTCTGTCATTGAAAGATCATTATGCTTGAAACATCAATCAAGCTGGCTCATTAAATTTCCCAGAACACTGATTATTAGCTTCTCTGCACACATACAACAAGCAAGCCTTGCGCCCCAACATCTTAGCAGCTTAGCTAGCAAAAGATTCACATGTGCATTGCTATTTATTAGAATATGATTAAATGAGTTATCTGTCAAACTTTTTCCTCCTTTCCCAATAAAAAAGTTAATGACAACAAACTTTAGCCATTAGCTCCCTAACATGATAACTTGTGCTCACAGAATCAACCTTGTTTTGACCAAAGCATTTCAATAGAGTGAGATCTCAACTACAGCCTTCTATAGCAATTTGGCTATTGCCTACTTCCTTTGTCAATCCTCTATCCTTCATCACCTTCCTCAAGTCATCTGCCCCTTTCCACTTGCCAAAAGCTGCATAGAATTTTGAAAGCGAGATGTAGCTTGCAGGATTATGCTGGTCTAGTTCCAAAAGATGCTTTCCCACCTGTTTCCCTCTTTCTAAATCCATACAGACCATGCAGGTATTAAGCATTGCTATACATACAGCACTGGTCAGTCTATTTGAACTTAAGCTCAAATTACAATACAGATCCCATGCCTCCTCTATCTTGCCAGCTCGGCCTAGCAAGTCCATAAAGCAAGCATAGTGCTCTGGACCCGGATCAATGGCATATCTACCTTTCATTGCATAAAAACAATACTTTCCTTCTTCCACTAGACCAGAGTGACAGCAAGCTGATAAAATAGATAGAAATGTCACAGCATTTGGTGAAATACTATTGCGATTCTCCTCCTCCATCATTTTAAACAATTCATAAGCTTTGATTCCCTGCCCATGGATTCCATAGGCATCAATAATGCTTGTCCAAGAAACCACATTTTTCCAAAGCATCCGATCAAAAACCATGCGAGCAGTTACTAATTCTCCACATTTGGCATACATATCAATAAGGGCATTGCACAAAATGGTGTCTGAATTGAATCCATTGAGAACCACTATGCAATGTGCCTGCTTTCCATATCGCAAACTCAAGCTCTCTGAGCAAGCAGAGAGAACACAAGTTAGTGTAATTACATTAGGCTGAAATAATCTCAACATCGAGAAAGCAGTTTTGAACCATTTGTTCTGGACGCAAGCGCTAATCAGCGAGTTGTAAATTACAACATCCTTTTCGCAGCTCATTCTATCAAACACTTTTACAGCATCCTGAATCATCCCACAACACGAATAAAAATCGATGATTGCAGTGTTCATGACCACAGAATCATCGCCGCCGGCAATTACCCGAGCATGGATTTGACGGCCAGGGCGAACAGCTCTCAGCGACGCACAAGCTTTCAAAACAGAGCACAAAGTGACGCCGGTGAGTTGGAGCCCGTCTTCCCCCATGACGCGGAAGGCTGACATAGCATCGGCTGCGAGGCCATGGCGGACAAAGCAAGAGATGAGGGCGTTCCATGCGATGACGTCTCTCTGCGGCATTTCATCGAACAGGCGGACAGCATCGTCGTGGAAGCCGGACTTGGAGTAGGAATCCAGGAGGGCGGTGGCGGGGACGGGATGCGAGGCGGCAGCGGCTTTAACCAAGAGGGCGTGGAGTTGGCGGCCGAGGGAGGGGAAGGAGCGGAGAGCAGCGAGGGCGTGCGGGAAGGCGCCGGCATCGAAGGGGACTCCGCGGCGACGTGAACTGTTGAATCGATCGAGAGCTTGCGAAGTCGACGGTAGAGGAGGAGGTCTCAAGGCGCATTTGGAGGCGTTTAAAGAGCGCGGTCGAGACAACACTGAAATAAACTTCATGAACAAAAAGAAAGTATTGCATTGTTGCTTTCAACTGCATGTTCTCATGAAAAATGTTTTTAAATAAAGTCCTTTTCTAAAATGAAAAATCATCTACTGATCATTTTCATTTATATTTTTAGAATCATCGGAAAATTAATCACATTTCTCGAAATTACCTTTCCGAAATATCAATTTTTTTTCACCGAACGAAATATATCATTTTTCTAAAGAATCAAGCTTAGGATTAATTCAATTAGAAGCATAGAAACTCAAATATTTTCATATAATAACGAGTCATAAACTCAATATGTTCAATCATTTTATTGGATCATTTTGCATCTATCAATTAACTTATCATTATATTTAACAAATAGTTTTTTGTTTAATACATTAAAATAGCTGTTAAAAATTTTGACTGTTATTTTTCAGTTTTATATTTAGCATTCACTAATTAAGTCACACCGTCATCCAAATTATCTGTTTATATCCAGTAGAACTTAAATAAAAAATCATATACGAATTATAAATTTGCAAGTTTGTTTTCCTTTTTAATATTATAAATAAATATTTGTACAAAATGTTACTTTGCTTATAATTTTTTCACTAAAATAAATAGTGTTAAACTAAATGTGTAATGCCCAATAAAATAAATATAACATTAAGATTTAATATAAAGCAGTCGAAGCTCAATAATAATTAACTTATAAGGTCATAGAACTTGACTTAACTTTAACCCTGTGCAAGATCAATTTGTCATGAGCTTATTATCGTGGAGTTCATCCATTTGATCCTCGATATGATCAACCACCTCCAATATTGTGCAGGGAAACTCATTAGCTTACGCCTAGTATGTAAGTCATAACAATATGAATGACATATAGTCGTCATTTAAGATTCTTTGACACCCTAATTTCATACTTAGCCTATCATAATTTTATATACATCAATGATAATAAATAATCTTTCACATGAAACAATAAGCTTAATCATGATCTTACATAAAATTTATGCATCAATAATCATAAAACATATAGGATCCATGATTCATCCATATACATAAGGTTCCATTAATCACATATTCATTTAAGTCACTATATATTTGATTTTAGCCATTTTCATAATAATAATCATATATAATATGAACATTCAATTACATTAGGTTTTTCTAATGTTTCATATCAATAACTTATAGTGTACATATTAGATCTTATCTTATTTGTTATTATTTGATAACCGAAAATTCACCTTGTAACTTCCTTGAGTCGTCCCCATATAAAGTCGTCATCATTTCATAATGAGTCTTGCTCATTTCATAGTCATATGGATCTTCGATCTATTCCTAACAATTTGATTCCTTCAACCATTCATTCATCAATCATCAAATGATAACCATATGTTCATTTCAATCATTATCATGAGCTTTTACATGTGTTGGAGAACTGGGATAACCTTGGTCGGTCATAAATGGTTAATTAAGTCAGGGATGCACTTGCTTTCGTGGACTCTGTGCAAAACAATCCACCATACCCCCACGTCTGGATCATAAAAGCAGGGGCATTTATCCTCCAATCCAATAAGCGCCCAATGCATCTCTCCAACAATGTCCATTTCATTCAATCAATATATCAATGCATTAGCATTTTGACATATTATGACTGAGCATACAACATGATCTAAGTTATCAGTCATGAACTCAATAAACTATCGAATCTGCATAGGGTCGGTCGAACTTGGCATCAGGTCGATCGATCGACTCATAACGTTGGTCGTCATCTGACCCGATGGTCGATTGACTTCAATTCAACCGACTTATTATATTGACCATTGGGTCGGTCGAACCTTCCATAAGGTCGATAGACCGATTCTCGCTTCAATGGTCCATGTACTCCATCCGACTTATAGGTTGGTCGAACCTAGTTCGACCGACTTGTATGTCGATCGAATCCAGTTCAATCGACTATCGCTAATTTAAAAAATAAAATATGGTTCCTAAAGTTCATTGTAAGTTCTTATTTTCGATCAACACATCAATCAATTTGGGGGTTCAATACAGTAGCAAACGTAATCACCATTATAACTAATTCATAGTAGACAACTTCTAACATAAGAAGTCCTAGGTTTTAATGTAGCATAACAATAAGTCTTAAAGCAATAACTTTGACATGCATTTCATATACTTAAACGTATGTCAAATGATACTTAAGAATATAACTTAAGAGTTTCACATAGAGTTCATATAAACACATATTTGTTGTTCGTGAGCAATATTAGTAATCATATCATCATTTATCCAATATTTGAGCAACATCGTATGAAAAATATCAATTTTCAACATATATCATAGTTTGTCATCTTATTAATCCAAAAATCATAACTTTAATTACACAACTCCAAATCATGTGAAATCAACTTCATCTTAAGCTATATTAAAGCATATATTAGCATCCTAAAGATCAATTTATAATCATGATTTTCCAATTTATGATATATTCTACAAGATGATAACGATATGATTCATAACAGCTTGACAATATCTCTGTATTTAGGTTATAACTTCCTGAATATAACACAAAATGAGGTGAAACTAATTGTTGTGCAAACTATTCTATGTTTTGATATATTATACATATTTTTTGGATAACTTTAACCCCTCCAAAACCTAGTGAAAACAAAGACTATAAGATCTGAACAAAATCAACATAAGTTGATATTCTTAATTTAAACCATAAACATTTCTATGAGTTCATAATCTTATATGCATGACATTAATAGTTATCATAATCCTTTATCTAATTCATAGCAGTTAGATAAGAAAAATTATGTTATCCTCTTACATATCTTCATATAATTTTTTATTTCATCAATATTCTTTCCTATTTACTCCAACTTGATGATGTTTATTTTCTAAAATTCCGACAACAACATCTTGATCCACTTCTTCTGTTGTACGATAGAGAAGAAGATATTTCTTGCTTGTTATTTTGGAGCATGGGGCGGATTTAATAATGGGTCATCAAAGAAAATGGATGGAGAGAGAGTGTGAAGAATTTTATAGTGTCTTTTAATGAATTTTGGATAGTAATTAACTTGAAGGCTCATTGACTGTGAATGGATTACGACTCCATTGTGACTCAACTTCTTTTCTCCTTTTTTTATTCTAATACATATTACAAAATGTGCTATAAAAACATCTTTATATTTATATTCTTAATCAATATATTTTTATATTAATTCTGATATTTAATAGTTAATATATCGTGATTAATTCAATTAAAAAATCATTTCCAGTAACAATTTTCTGACCTCACTTCAAACTTCTAAACTTGCATTTCGATATCTTAATTTCTTATTGCAAAATGTTATTGGCCATTAGAAAAATCATTTGATATTCATCTACATTATATAATATACAATAGTTGATAATTTCATAAATCCTTACAGAATTATACGCTGTGGCGATGCCATGCCTTTGTACCTGTAGTAGTGGGCGCACACCATAAAATAGACAAGATTTAGCAGCCCCATGACCGCTATTAGATAGAAGTAGTAATCCAGTCGACCGTTATTAATGTTGTTGTCGAGCCAGTTATGGCCGTCATCTCTCTTGGTAACCTTCCGCACCACGCTCACCAGAACACCGCTGATGTAGTTTGCGCCGGCAATGCTGCAGAAGAAGAGAGAGCCCGCCAAGGTCTGCATCTGCTCCGGGAACTGCCGGTTGTAGAACTCGATCTGCCCCACGGCGTTGAAGGCCTCCGCGACGCCCATCAGGACGAGCTGCGGCGCGAGCCACAGCACCGACATCGGCGACGCGCCGCCGTGTGCCAGCGCCGAGTCCCTCCTCCTGCGCTCCACCGCCCCGGACGCCACCATGGACGCGGCGGACAGGGCCAGCCCGATCCCCTGCCTCTGCAGCAGGGTGATGCCGCTCTCCTGCTTGGTCAACCGCCTGGCCAGCGGGACGAGGACCTGGTCGTAGACGGGGATGAACAGCGTGAGCGCGAGCATGGAGATGATGACGAGAGTCCCCGCCGGGATTTGAAAGTGCGGCCCGAGGTGTCGGTCCATGTTCAGGGCTTGCAGCACCAGGAAGGACCACTGCTGCGCCAGCGCCAGGAAGCAGACGACGCCCGAGGCCCAAATGGGCACGATTCTGATCAGGCACTTGACCTCCTCTATCTGTTGGACGCTGCAGAGTCTCCATGGGTTCGCAGGGGAACCGTCCTGGTTCATCTCGCCTTCGCATGTGATCGCCGCTCTGTCAAGAAACCTGCAGGTGGCGGAGATCGATCCAAACATCAACGTCAGGTCCTTCTCGGCAATCATATTGCTGTACCAGATGACAGCAGCCAGTTGGGCCACTGGTTTCACTCACCTGAACTGTGAAGTTACTGACAGCTTCATGATGCGATGGTTGCTGCTTGCAGGATCGTACAGCAGCACTTCCTGCTGGTTCGTGTCATCGGAGGACGGAAGCTGAACCTTTCGCTTCCTGTATGCTGCAACAAAGACTTGAGCAATGCCGGAGAAGACGCTCCCCTCCGGGGGCACATGAACGTAGAGCCTGGCGCCGAGGAAGAAGAGCACGAGGGCGAGCAGCATGGAGCCTGTCGGGATGCCGAACCCGACGGTAAAGCTTACCTTGTCCTGGACGTAGACGACGACCGTGAGAGAGACCATTAGAGCTGCGGTCGTGGTACCGTAGTACCAGTTGAAGTAACTGTTCAGGCCTTTCCGGCCTTTCTCGGTGGTCTGATCGAACTGGTCGACTCCGAATGGCAAGCTGCAAGGCCTCACGCCACCGGAGCCGATGACCAAGAAGACCAAGGCAAGGATCAGAATGCTCAGCTGCGCCGTCGACGGTCCCGGGCATTGCCCTGCTTGTTGTGCAACTTGGCTGCAGATCTGAGACTGGAGCTGTGGAACTGATGCAGTAATGGTCATCATCATCATTCCCTGCAAGGGAATGCACAAGCATGAGACATTCTTCGCTACAAACAGATCTTTCTATATCACAATTCTTTCTATAATTCGTCGAAGAAAACAAAACAAATATACCAGGAAACATGCAACACAACCAAGGACCAATGTTCTGAATCTGCCCAGATAAGCATCAGAGACGAAAGCTCCCAGCAGCGGGGCAAAGTTGGTGGTGCCGAAGAAAATATTGGTGAAGTTTGCTGCATCTACTTGTTTCATGCTGAAGTGTTTGATCAGGTACACTGTCAAGTTTGCTGACAGCCCAAATGTTGCAAGCTTTTCAAAAGTTTCATTTCCTGAAGACACACAGGAGATCGAAAAATTGCATTAAACTTCATTTCTCTGTATAATTTCCACACTGAAAGATATACCGAAATCAGCAAGTTTACAATTTACAACGACAGAAAAAAGATAGCTTTGAACATAGAACTGCAAATCTGAAGTTTTAAGAACCATAGAAGTATGCTGAAACAGTAGAACACACATGAATGGAGAGAGAAAGAAGGAACAGATAAGAGACCAATGATGTAGGGCATGCATTTCCATCCTCTTGGCTTCCTGATCTCTGTGAACTCATGGATCTCTTTGGCCCTGGATGCTGGTAGAGAGAATTGTTTGCATGAAGCATAGTGCAGGAGCAACCTCAGACAAGAGTTCTTCATTGTCTATTCTCCACCTTGGAATTTTACAAGAGCAACATAGATCAAATTTGGCAAGAGATTTAATAGCCATTACTGCTATTTATGCAACTGGAATCCAGAAGCAGACATGAACGGTAGTTGACCGCATTTATCAAGCATTTTAGCCCCGTGGGCACCATGCGTGTTGTGTGTGTGTCTATCGTTCTAGCAACCTTGAACACTGTTTTTAGAAAAAAAAATATGTTTAACACTTTTTATTAATGAGTTTAATTACTTACCATGTTTAAACTGACATTTAAAGTAACATTTCATTGTTGAATGAACAAATATGACATCGACATGTTTGTATCGTGAAAATGATGAGGTTAAAGCGAGGAAGCACATTTATTCGGTTAACTGAGATAATGTGTTAATATTTCAAATAAATCATCCATATTTTAAATATCATAGTGCATTGAAAGTTTTTAAATAAAAAGAATCACGGCTCTGTTTGTTCTAATAAAAATATTTTTTTGAAAAATAAAGTGATCATTAAATTTAATGTTTGATAACTAAAAAAATGATTGGTAGATAAAAGAATATGTTAAATTTTGAAAAACAAATTTAAATGGAATTCTATTTTATTTTTTTCGTAAATATATATTTTTTAGATAGTTTCTCTTTGTATTTTTAAATCATATGTTAAATACAAAGAAATAATTTATTTTTTTATTCATTTTTCTAAAACTTCATTTTTTTTAAAGAAATATGTTTCATAAAAATCAAAAGAATGTGAACATTTTGCAACTGTCGACCGTTTTATATTAATGAGTTGATCGATACCCCTACTATACTTACGAAGTGCAATAAAGTAAACGTGAACTCATGCACGGGGAATGAGCAAATTTTTTCACTTAAGCATATCTCGTTAGACTCGTTATCTACGAATTTTTTTCTATCAACATTAAACATGTGATGTGACACATTAAATCAGAACGCGACGAATTCTTAATGTTATAATGATAACTTCAATTATTGATAAATACGTTAAGCAGCAAACTTTGTTGATATCGATTGGTCATGTGATTTCCTTTTTCAGTGAAAATCATATGACTTTTATTTTCTCTTGATTTATTGAGTATTTGGAAAAGGTATTGAGATGTTCCATTTGATCCTCAGGGGATAAAAAATATATGCATCTTATTAGGTGGCCAACAATAATACCCCAAAATTCTTTAGTCTGACACGGGTTGTGTCCACAATGGACACGGACTGTAACGCCCCCAAACCCATACCCTGCCACATGGCAAAATATGGACTCGGAGACGCTACGACGATGCAATTCTTTGACTAACAAATTGACTATGTTGACCAGTCAATACGGAAGACTTTAAATCAATTAACAATAATATTCAATAAAGTAAATGCGGAAGTCTGAACAATATAAATAGTGTCATAAATCTAATGACTCTAAGGATGACACTAAGACCCTGTCATGTGCATAGCATCAACATCATTACGAGCAAATCTGTAGTCACCAGCACCATCATCCACTATAGAACTAGTACCTGTAGGATCATACAGGGAAAGCAGTATTCCATGAGCAATTACGCCCAGTGTGTAAGGCACAAGTAGATATAGAATCATAACGATAAACATGATGACAATAAACTCAATAATGATATAATCAATAGGCAGTGACATGATGAGTCAACAATGTAAATCAATAACTTCTAGACGATACAATTCGATAATATCACTTTGAGAATTATCCTAATGTGAGACAATATTAATTTGGATAATGATTAAAAGAAAGACCCAATCCGATACATTCTTTTATAATAAGACTATTCATGGAAGGACGATCCAATAAGCCCGAATGATAAGGGTCAATTTCCAAGAAACAATGGGATAGAGATCCGATAAATAAAAGGACAATGACAAGACTGGTCAACTTTAGTAATATAGAAACTCAATATTACTATGATAAATCAGATATGCCCATATGGTGCAAACCATAGGGTGGTTCATCAATTTCGATATAAGGTCCATTGACACTTCAATAATATAATACTCTTTGAAACAATAAGGCCAATCAGAAATGGATCAAAGGCCAGTTGAACAATAATTGAGATCAATCCGGTAAGGTCAAGTAATAAAGAATAAACTTTCAAGGGCCAATAAGAAGGATACAACTTTAATAAAATACTTTGAACGATATGATCCAACGATAAGGAACTATATTCCAAAGGTTAACAATGGTTTCACTTTACATCCGATCCGATAAGACCAATCAATATAATCAGTGTAGTCGATCCGGTAAGGCCAAACAATAAATAATAGACCTACAAAGGTCAACAATAATGATATAGCTTTGAGAACGATATGGCCAACAATAGAGAATTGTACTCCAAATGTCAAGAGTGCTTTAAATCTACATCCGGTCCGATCCGATCCGATAAGGCCAAATCAATAGGGAGAAACACTCCAAGGCCACAATATTCTTTCTTTCTTTAATCAATGAGAAGCACTTGAACAATGGAAACAATATGGAGCACTGGTATAATAGAGGGAATATGAAGTACTTGAATCAATGTTTCGATATAGGACTTTCGATACAATATGATTGATGGTAGAAGATATAAATCCTATATTTTGCACCTCCTCTATTATCTTTTCCCAAATCTGTGGGTGGCTCATTTTACAACACAGTCCTATTTTCACAGTAATAATCTAGGTGATATATAGGTGATTAAGTTAGACTTGTCCATATTAATATTTTCATGTGCCTTTGGGTTCATTCAATACAGAGCTCATAAAGCATAAAGCCAAACAGTACAGAGCTCATACGATACAGTAAAATTACGTACTCTGAGTTGCCATGATAAATAACGATAAGGGTCAACGGGGGTACCTGCCGTGACTAAGTAAAATGCCCATCAAGTGGGGAGGATGCTCGAGTATCCTCTTTGTTACAGGGAGGGGAGCACTCCAAGTAACAGGAGCAGAGTGGGGAAGCTGCAGCTAGGCCACTGGCCCCTAACGGTATAAAACGATAAACAACAGTAACTCCCAACAGTACACATGGCAACCATAATCTTGTCTTGTTACCCTTACGTGATATCTAGTATATATCCTTAACGTAGCATGAAAATATATAATATAAGTAGGGTACAACAGTGGAAAAGTTTCTGCAATCGATCTATTTTATATCGGTGAGAAAATAGGATAAAGTGACTAGGTTAGTGAACATCACGGGCCGTGATATCTGTGTCACGGCCGTGACATAGAATGTCACGGGCCGTTACGGGATATCACGCCCCGTGAGAGATCAAGGTGGAGTTCTGGTGGCTAGAATAACGGGTCGTGATGTGTCTGTCACGGCCGTGACAACAAGTGTCACGGGCCGTGAAGAGTCATCACGCCCCGTTAAACAGCAGTATTTCTCCAGTCACGGGTCGCGACTCGTGTCACGACCGTGAAGGGAAGATTGGCTACTCTGCTGTGGTGGTTACGGGCCGTGACATTGCATCACGGGCCGTAAGTCACCCGTACGGACATCACGATCGTGAAGGTTCACGATCGCGATCCCGACGCGCGATGCGCATCCTGGTCACGGGCCGTGACAGGGTGTCACGACCGTGACCATATGCGTTACGGGTCGTGACCTGTGTCACGACCGTGAAACCAGTCATCACGACCGCGATCTCGGTGTCACGGTCGGATGCCGAAAGGTATTAGGGTCTGGACGCTATCTCACGGGTCGTGACATGGGCGTCACGACCGTGACAGTGTCGTTACGGGTCGTGACCATGGAGTCACGACCGTGAAGTTGGCCATCACGACCGCAACTCTCATCACGGTCGGATGCCGAACGCGGTCTGGACATCATCACGGGTCGTGACATGGGTGTCACGACCGTGAGACGGTCATCACGGGTCGTGACATGGGTGTCACGACCGTTATCTTCATCATCACGGGCCGTTACAAGGTCATCACGGCCGTGACGGTACAGGGGTTCGTCTGATTCCAGTCCGATTCAAAGTCCGATTTTAGTCCTTGTTGCATCCGTTAATATGAGAAGATGAAACCATAAAATTTTGGATAAAAGGCCGACATGAAACCAAGTTTTTGGAACATAATAATCCAAATTAAAAATCGAATCAGTAGCATGATCAAGGATGACAAAAATAGAGAACATGATCTTAATCCTGCATGATATAATCAAAGGGATGAAAAATCTGGATAACTCTAGAGCATGATCACGATATAAAATCAATATTCATAGGATTATGAATCATCTTTAGAACTCTAGGAAAATGATCAACTATATGAAATCTAGATCTACAAGTGATCCGCCAGAATACACACCTTAAGGCCTAAGCTTCGGTGTTGATTCCTTCACGCGTTCTCGGTGTTCCTCTGCAGCGGTTCCTCTCCTACAACTTCCCCAAGTTAGGAGATGATCAATCATAGCAGAAGATAGATTTTTCAGCCTTACCTTGAGACTTTTGGGTAAGGGGCAGAGGGAGAAGAAGAAAGCTAGGGCCGGCTTTAGAAAAGAGAATAATATTTTCTGAGGGCATGAATTTATAGCTTAGGAATTCAGGTCTTTGATCAAATCTGAATTTGTTTCAGATTTAAAGATCAATTTCGAAATTCAAATATTATTTCCTTCTTGATAGATAAGGAAATATCTTTTTAGGGAATAAAAATCTGAGGAGATAACTTTGTGAGGAGATAAAAATCTGAGGAGATAAAATCTTTAATCTTCTAATTATGGAAATATATTTGGAGGAAATAAATCTGAGGAGATTAAACTTATGAGAGGATAAAATTTGAGTTAGGTTTGGAGATAAATTGGGGATGAAATCTGGGTAGTTACACTTTTCGACTGCTTTGACAGACAATCAAAGTCATGGTCAGGTTCGATACGAAGGTGGGATCACATGCCTAGTCAGACTTCACTTTTGAACGATGCCTTCTTGAATTGGACTCGATTCTTTAGTGACGTGGTGCTCCCTTTTGGTAGATCCAAGAAAACACGACGGACTCGATCCAAGTCAACTATGGTAGTCGAACATTGAGACAACCAACTCTGATGAAAACTATGTTGGATCCATATGGCCTCCGATGTAGGGTCGAGTTGCAAGACTTTGGAGGTGGCAGGCGCACTGTTGACAATAGTGGATTCGTGGTAACCTTTTTCAAGAATGACTGAAAGAGTAAAACTCGTCGATGAGGATTTAGTGGTCCCAAATTCGTCGCCCTAATATCATATAAGACAAGGACCCAACGCTGCTATGATATTCGATTACCCATAACCATTATACACATTTATCAATTGATATTAAATATTTATAAACATCTAATTAAATATTCATCAAATGAAGATATAAATTAATCTCACAACGAAAACTTTTATATATAATAAAATATTCAATATCCAAATACATCAATAAATTTATGTAATAATCAATTGTGTGCGTGTAAAATAATACAAAAAAAGTCAACGTATATACCCATAAGCTTATATACTAACATATCCTCAATATTATGACTCAATAACGTGAATATAAAATAAGGACTCGATGACATCTAACATGTGTAATAATTTGTCATGACCAACGTCACCATCAATGTCACTTCAATTCACTTGCATGGATTCAAAGTACAAGAGAGAACTTTTTGACTAAAATATGTAAAGATCGACATTATCTCAAGAGGAATGATATAAGAAGTACACAATGTATCAATATCAATAAGAAAAGTACAAGCCCAATTCAATCAAATTTGATTTATAAGTTATCTTTGACTTCATGTTCGATTATTCTATATAATTCAATCAATTAATCAATCAACTTGGGACTTCTTATTTATTGTTGCATCGAAAGATTAGCAAGTATATTGTTCAATAGGATTATTTAGGCTCTAACGTCATATGCACCTAGTGACATTTTTATCAAAACCACATCTTTACGTCTCATGCCAATAAAGAAGTCAATGATGGAGAATCTATTCCACAATTCAATTGAGTCAAGTCTTTATTCATGTTTATTTTAATTAATCAATACAACAATTATTGTGCATAATTTAATTATATTCACGACTTAGTATGCAATTCGATTTCAAGGTGATATCAATAATCAATCAAAATTCTTGAGCATAAAAACAATGGAACATAATTTGCATGGTAAATAATTTAGTCCAACAGGAAGGAGAAGTGAATTATTCTATATAACATAATGTTTTAGAGTTAAATTCTCTCTTTACCTCTTTTTTTATCTTTGCCTTTTCTCTTTCTTTTACAAATATAATCTTTTAGGTCTTCTTCTTCTTCTCTTAGTAGCGCCTATCACACCTTCAAATCCTCTTCTTTGAAGAGTTTCCACTATGAAAGAGAAACAGAACACCAAGTCCTAACATTTGTTAGTTTTTAATGGAGTTTATGTGAGAGAGAGAGAGAGAGAGAGAGAGAGAGAGAGAGAGAGAGAGAGAGA